>VKKT01003277.1:22764-37280 GCA_008038995.1 Haliotis laevigata | reverse complement strand
TTGTCAAACTCAGTTTGAAATTTGAGTAAAAACTTAAGTTTGTTTCAAGAAATCTGGGCCTGACCATCTTGTAGTATATGCTTCTAACGCAAGTTACATCGCAAGTGTTCTGGCGTTAATTCAGAGCCGGGAAATGACCGATCTTTGGTTCCAGTTCGTTAACTCAAAGAGATTAAGGAGCTATAAAAATGACTCTCGTAAATGTTTTGATTCCAACCATGGCACATTCTAACACGGAAAGGGAAAGATGGTGAACAAGTCCTATTAGATTGCTACTGGCGCGGACCCATCAACCTGCCACTAACAGGATGTTAACAGGGTGGCTGGCCTGTGAAGTGTACCAAAGTGGGTCAGTAACGTAGGTCCTGGAACAATCCTCAACGCAATCATTCGCCAGAAGACCTTTCAGCACTCAAGACGACCAGCTCCTACTTCACCCATGTGACAGTTCCGATTCCGATGATCTATGACGAGGAAATTGCAGAAACAGACATCCACGAGGCCGACCCTTCCTTCAGTCCCATGAAGAATGGACTCTTCAAGCAGAGAACCAGCGAGACAAGTTGCCTCATATGACCCATGGTGCTCCAAACTAGCGCATAGTGATACCGACCAGAGGCTATCAACACTTGAAGACCATTTCTGAGCAGGATGGAAGACATCTGACCTGCTGTCACTAGGTTAGTCCAGATGGGTCAGTTCTCTTAATGACAGAAACTCTCTTATTTTATGTTAGGAAAAATATAAATAAAAATCGTCTGTTTAGTGAAAAGGTATTAATGAACAGGACCACATCACTTCATTGACCAAACGAAGGTCACGCTGAAGACACATCCACATTTAAAGTATTATGAAAGTATGATGTATAAAACTGTCTCTCCTAAACTGGTCTCGCCAAGTGTGTAAGATCTCTTTTTCAAGTAATGTGTAAGATTAACGTCATCGTCAGCTTCTGCATGTGCATGTGTAAGTTTTAAAATTCCCTAGAAAGGACGCCCCCGAACCCCAAAGATCATCGGAGGCTTCGCGGCCTCGAACATGGATAGTGCGCCCCCTCCGCTGTTAAGATAGCTTAACTACGGCCCTGATATCAAAAACTAGGTACTACTTTATTATGGGGTGCGTGATGCCGGAACTGAGTGTATGATGTATAAACTGTCTCTACTAAACTGGTCTCGCCAAGTGTGTAAGATMTCTTTTTCAAGTAATGTGTAAGATTAACGTCATCGTCAGCTTCTGCATGTGCTGTTTCTGTTCAGGGGGCACGAGTGGACAAGTGGTCCAAAGCGACCAACGTAGGCATTACCAGACTCCACTTTGGATCTACACATCTTCATGTAACAACTGCTGTCAGTCTTCAACTTGTTCCGGGCCGGTGGGGTAGCCTAGTGGTTATAGCGTTGGCTCACCGAAGATCCGGGTTCGATTCCCCACATGGGTACAATGAGTGAAGCCAATTTCTGGCGTCCCCCGCCGTGATATTGCTGGAATATTGCAAAAAGCGGGGTAAAACCAAAACTCACTCACTCAGTCACTTACAAGTACAACCGGGTATGGCCATGACCACATGTTCATGTGGACACTGAAGATTCCTATGTTGAGCGAGTACCAACAAAAGCCGACTCCCACACCCAAGACTCTCTGTTTACTCTACTGATGTGCAATTACTTTGCATTGACAGCTAATGACAAGCATGCATATTTCAAACACATGGGATTTAGCTTGCCCAGGCTTAATCAATAGCCTTTATCGCCAACAATAACATCATCAATATATTATAAAGACAGTGTCATATATGCATACTGACCAATGACAAGTCGTCGTCCGATTGATCTGGGCTGTGAACTAATTAATATCACCTCGTCAGGACACAGATGTATAGCAAACAAGTGCTAATTCCAACCCTCTGAGGCTGTTGTGAAAATGCCACGAGTCAAGAAATCGGTTTGCTTTGTTAAAGCAGAAAACGCAACGAGATGAGGTTATGAAAGAAAATAACCCACGTGAATGTTTAGCCATGAAAGGTAAACACTAGAAGATGTATTCACAGCCTTTGGCATCAGAAGATGAACTTTGTTTTCTGTGATACTTCCTCAGGCAGAATACCGCTGACCTGATTAAATGTCAGGATTACAATTGGTGCCATGTGTGATCTTCATGTCTCTAATACAATGTGCGAAATAGTTTCCAAATTTTGCTAACCAGTTGGGCTAGCTATGTCTTAAAGTTACTAGCCCACAAAATAATTCACCAGCATTAAAATCTGAATGTAGAAACTAAGCCAACTATTACAAAGAAGTACAATACCATCATATATCAGGCCATAACCTTGCATGACTTAAAAGTGTATTATAACTTAACAAGTCGGAGAGAGTGATATATTCAAATATAAATAATGACCCCATGGAAATTCACAAGCCAGACGGCCTAGTGACTGTGGAGATTTAACTGACCCAACTGGGCTTTTACTAGCCACGGACTAGCAGGCCAGGCTATTTCGCACACTGCTCTAATACAGTGTCGACGTCAGGGGATAACCAGTCCCTGATATCCAGTCAAACAGATTGTATTGGGCAAAAAATGAAACATTAGCTGTGAAACTATTTGAATGGATCGCTGACAATTGGTAATTGCACTAGGTGCTCGCCGAAAGGGCAAATCCGACACTCCACTCTCACCTATCTCATAAAACCCCAAAACAAAACAGAACAAAACATTATTTCTTTGTATCTTTATAAAAGTGATGTTTTGTTCACTGCGCCGTAATGTCAGGAAACCAGAAAACACATTTGGATACAGACGATGTATCTGCAATATTGTGGAGCGTGAACTGTTGCTCGACTATCTACACGCTGCTTGATATACTGTAACACTGCCGGCTACGACATAACCCAACAGCAAGAAGTGTTAAATCTCAGAGCACTGTCGTAGTACCGTGGGTGATATTTCGTATACTGAAGTTTGGTGAAGAATGGTTAGAACATGAATATTTGGATCTTGTTTAACTCCACAGTCTGAACAAGTCGAGCTTAAAACGTACCAAACCAGTAACCGAGCACTTACCCACTAATCGGTGTAGGTTGATACGCAATCAACCTTGTCTACCTAGCCTACGATAAGCACAGCTTGTCCGGAGTCTGCAGTGAGTGAGTGAGTGAGTGGGTTCGCTTTTAGCAATATTCCAGCAATAGCACGGCAGGGGACACCAGAAATGGGCTTCACCATTGAACCCATGTGGGGAATCGAACCCAGGTCCTCGGCGTGACGAGCGAACGCTTCATCCACTACTCCACCGCCCCTTCACATAGAGTGGAGACAAGAACCCGGCATACACGAGCTGCTGTGTATTTGGCGTAACACTGACCTGCAACGTGGCCCGGTGTGTGGAGTCTACAGACCTCTAGCCTTGAAGCGCTGGAAGATACTTAACTAAAAGCTAATAAGAAAACTAATCGATGAGACCGACTGGATTGGACAATCTACAGAGATATCAGTGAACATTAAAACGTTCAGATTCAGGTCAGCCCATAGCGAAACCAAGAAATTTGAACTCTCCGCAGAAATTCTGCTGATATCCGCCCACTTTAATTGGTTGAGTTAAGTATTAAAAAGTTCGTTAAACTATTTTTTACTTTTTGAATACACCCATACAACGTCAGAACAAAGAGATAGAGCGCGTATTTAATAATTTCACTTCTCTCTGAGCTCTGTTACGGTGCAGGCTGCGTTGTCCGGCGCCACTAAGTAAAAGACCAGAAGAAAGAGTTGTCGCAGGCATTCAATCTATGGTAAGAACAGTACATTATAATAATAAGACGACTTAAAACTCAATAGACACAATCTTGAGCGTCTGTGTATACAACCGTGAGAGTTCCCTGACCGCCGTGCTGGAGATGGACCAAGGCGCCACGGGAAGAAAGGAACCCTCGCTTTTGAGGCTTTGAGAACGGACACGCAGAACATGTGAACCCACGTTGTAAATAGTAGCAAAGCATGCTGAACTCGTCTGTGGTTCTTCATTGAGCCCAGGCACGTCGTACATGAAGAACATGTTTAAGATGTTATAGGTTATTATAATAATACGAAAGTGTACTTATTGATTTAATGTCTTCTATATGAACATTTCGAACATTTCCTGAAAGCACTAATATGTCGAATTATTCTCATTATTACAATGAAGCGTAACATAAATGAATTCAAAATTTCTACTGTCGCAAAAAGTAACTTATACAAAATATTTTGCACAACCGTGCAAATTTGCCCAAACCATCCACGTGCAAAACGCGTGACCATTGCATGTGCAGTCAGTATGAACACGTGTCCAAGCCCTATATACGTGCAGAGTCTCCGTCCCGCTTACTTGGTCTTGTTATCCAGTTGAGAGCAACAGGGAACTCACGCCATGGCTAAGAGAATCAGAAAAGACAACGCCATCGGTATCTTGGAAATTGGGGAATCCATATCCAGGGCGTCTCATATATCCTAAACACTATTACAAGACACTGGAAACGTTGCCGTTACGAAGGGAGAAAACGTGGCATCACACGGATGCTGCACCGCGAGTGACCACGGTATCCAATAGGGCTGTGACAATGCATCGGACTATCGATGCATTGCAATGGTTGAATCTCCGATAGTAATTACTCGATGGTAGAAACGAAAAACTATCGAGGCATCGATAGTATGTGTGGCTATCGATAGTTTAGTAACTGACATCCGTTGATAAATGCGCAGCGCAAAATACTCGATGTTAGGGTGCAGACTTGCAGCTTCATTGAGTTCATGTTTTAACTGTTTACTTCTTCTTGGTTTCAAGTTTTTTGTCACTCATTAAAAGAGACTGAAACTACTTCAACTTGTTTTTATATATAAAGTTTTTTCATATAAACTATACATTCATTTGAGAAATGACTTCAAATGAGACAATTCAAGGAGAGAAAAAACTATTGCAATATTGTTGCAATAGTGGGTCGCAATAGACTAATATTAGTATCATTATCGCAATAGTACGTTGCAATAGACTATGGCTATCGCAATAGTTGTCTCCTCCTCAATAGTCACCCCTAGTATCCAAGGACCGCAACATTCGTGCTCGCTACCTAGGGCAGGGGGCCAACATGGATACCTTTACATCTGGCATACCACTTAAATACCTTAAGTTTTAAAATGAAAAGGAGCTCCAATGGGATGGGAGATTCAGTCTGAAGAATTCTAGACGTGCTTCCTTTAGAGCTTTAGCACTGCAGAAAGGGCTGGGCGGAAAGGAAAATGATGCGGTTTAGGGACTTTGAGGAAGATTAGGCTATGGTGCACATGTTGGTGGTATGATGTCCTGAAGTGTACGGCCTCAACTGTTTTGGTGACAGGTCAAAGTTTGCTTGCTTCGTCCTGTGGATGATGACCTCGGGGGTATACAGCGTCAACGTTTTTAACCAGATACATACTGAGGGCAGCTAATATAGGAAGAACTTGGGCGATACTGTGGCAGCAATCTTGCTCAACAACAGGACAAGCCATCATGTTCTTGTTCAGGGCAACAGCACAACACGATGATACCGTGGTACCGTCACCCCCAGGATTCAG
This sequence comes from Haliotis laevigata, assembly GCA_008038995.1. Lineage (NCBI taxonomy): Eukaryota > Metazoa > Mollusca > Gastropoda > Lepetellida > Haliotidae > Haliotis > Haliotis laevigata. The sequence continues at coordinate 31,697 of VKKT01003277.1, read as the reverse complement.
AACGCCAATGCCATAACCCATTTCGATAACAGCAGAGGACACACGGCATGACTCACATCAGCATACCTGCACGAAAACAACATTCCGACCCTGCACTGGTCACCTCGATTACAAAATTTGAACCCTCTCGCAAAGTCGGGGCATGTGTTTGCTGGGCGGACAGACAGTGTAAACCACAGTCGCAGACTCAGCCACTGCTGGCACTACAGGTGGTGTGGTTCAACATTACAAAATCCCTGTTTCGTAGCATTCACCAAGCATGATGATGAACCAGGGGAATCGACCTCTCTCCCAGCCGTACCATACATTGCTGATGGGTATTTGTGGGTATTCTTTTGTTTTGATTGCGCAAGACTTTGGTGATGAAGAGGTATTTCTATTTTCATTAAGATTAAGATTACAAGATATGTATGATCAAACCTGGCACAGTAGTATTTCGTCTTCATCCTTTTATGTCATTATAATTCGATTACGTCAGCTATAGAACCGGAGAAATATTCAACATCATTCGAAAATAAGGATTTGATAAGAGCCATTTGTAAATTTAGACCTTCCCTACACAATTTTAATGTCAATCTTTCCAGAAGGTATAACCAAGACGATATTGATCTAATTAAATGTGCAAACTGTAAATTGGGTTTTATTGAAGATAAATTCCATGTATGATCAGTCTGTGATAAATATACAGATCTGAGAGAGAAATATCTTCCACATATTAAACATGTCCATAAAAACAATATGTTAATGGTAAATTTATTAAACTCTAAAAATCCTCGTGTTATACATGCAGTTGCAACATTGTTAAAACAAATATTTATTGCTGGATAACTATTTCAATTTGTGCTCACGTGACATTATAAATACATTATATGTTAACTGTAAAATGGGCCATAGGCCGTTTATTACCGAATAAAGTTTCTGTCTGTCTGTTATGAAGGAAGTACGGACGGCTATTAAGGAAGCATGTGAAGTGTAGCGATACTAAGTATTATTACTTATATATGTAGGAGATTCAGGCAGTTCTTGCGTCCCAGGGTTGGCACATAATATGATGCTGACTGAATATGGCTTGGACCTATAGATCTGACTTTTAACATTTCACATCTACATCAGCGACTTGCAGCTGTAATAGCGAGCGTCATATGGTGACATTCTGCTGATTCAGCAATCAATACTGGAATCCATCTAATGTTACCAAAATGCATTTGCGTTGCTATTTCGGGGAGTATGAAAATGTATGTAAACTGTTATCGACATCTTATGTCGAACTGATGTTAATAGCGCTGACATGTGGGGCCATTGATACCTTCCCCCACCTCCCCCCGCCCCTCCCTGAGACATAGAACCACTAATATAACCTCTGACATCTGATAATTGTTATCATTCCACGTCTATGACAGCGGTCAGTAATGTATTGCGTCTTATAAGACAATCCTGTGATTGACAGCATGAGCACAGATCTACTCGATTTGGATGCTTTGACGTGAATCAACAAAGTTTAAATTCCAATTCATTATTAAAATAAGTACCCCTAGACTTCACTGACAAAACCGCTGAAATATCCGAACCCGCATGTCGAACCATAAATGGCATTGACTCAACCATTGTTGACACGAAAGGTATGTAGAACCAAATACAATTGACAGAACCAGTGATAACAACGCCGACATGTTGTCCAATTCAAAAGTGCAAACACACTGAACCACTGATGCCAGAACGGGCATAGTTAACTAAAGTTAACACAGCTGACATGTCAGTGCATTGATAACACCAATGACTTGTCGCACAACTCATGACTTGAACTAATGGGGCAGTGAACTAATGACATGAACTTGAACAAATGAACCGCGGAAGATAACGACGATTATAGTAAAATAATTAGTTCATTAGCAATTCTGGATAACCATTAATATATTCATCAAAACATATAGTGACTTAAAACTGCGAAAAAGCCACGTCTAGTAACTTTTTACTGGACCCGGAGTGGGAGCTCATGAGCAGGATAGCGAAGCAGTTTAAGAGTTTGGGTTTGGTCGTCGCGCCGAAGGCCCAGGTTTTATTCCCCATATTGGTGCAAGGGCAGCATTTTTGTTTTCTGTGTTTCTCATCGCCCGATCTACCCTTCTAAGTTTATTTCCGACGTCTCTCCCCCCTAAAGATAAAAAAATAAAAAAACAAAAACTTTTTTTCATTCCAACACCGCCGACTCGAACCTAAAACGTACCGCCTCCTCATATAAAATGTTTATGTTTAAATCAATCGCTGCCACAAGTCCAAAGTACGTGAGAAATTGAAATAAGAAATACAATAAATAAGAATCAAGAACATTATTCAGATAATTTTGGCTTTATTAAGTTGGAATTTTTTGCTTTTTCACCAGACAGACCGACCCATGTTAAGAACTTGGTGGCTTCGTGAAAAAATGATGCCCCAATGTATGAGGACAATTTTGGGCGTTTTCATCGTAGTCTTGGTGGATATTGGTCGAAAGTAAAGTCAAACACGTTCTGTTCGTAATGTATGGAGAATATATGTGTGCGAAAGATGCTGTAGCAAACAATACTAAATGATCACGTTTTCAGATAAGCAGAACATGAGTAAGCCCTGTTCATTTATCCATTTAAACAAAAGCGTCTCTGGTCCCTGCTTTCTGAAACTAATCACAAGCATCCCCACAACGCTGAATGCATATCGCTCGACATTACCGCTGATTGTATAGCTTGGGTTCGTGATCTCAACTCCGCTGGGCGTAACATTAAGGAGACGCTCACAGTCAGCTGATGACATTTCACTGTGAATCATAAGTACGCCATCACACCATCAACGGCCATTACAGTTGAACCACATGTAAGTGTGTAAGGGCAAGCAGAAACGCGTATCTACATCGCAAACACTATTCATCCCTTGCATTATCATTGTATTTATTTGTATATTATACAAGAAACTAGGGAATCATCAACACTTTTGATAGTATTTTTGTACTGAAGACTTAGAAGACAAGTTCATAATAATATACACCCAAATTGAAAAGGTCATTTGGGTTATAAATAGTTAAGGGCAAACAATGCTCGAAGTGACCTTGACATAAAAGCTTCCTGTTGTATCTAATCAGTGCCATTTTAAAATATGATTGGATCTTCATTCAAAACAACTGTAAAGGTGCAAGAGAACCAGAAACGCGTTGACACACCAAGGATAATGATGAAGATGAACCAGGGAATCGACCCCTCACCCAGCCGAATCTTGGATTGTTCATGAAGCAAGTATGTATGGTGGTAAAGGAAGATCTATGTGTTCACTTTATACTGTAATAGCCATCAGAAGCCTCGTCGTCTAAGGCGCCGCAATTTGCTGTTGACAATTGTGTCCCTTCGACTTATCAGTGAGTGAGTGAGTTTAGGTTTACTCCGCACTCAGCAATAGTCAAGCTATATGGCGACGGTCTGTAAATAATCCAGTCTGGACCAGACAATCCAGTGATCAACATCATGAGCATCAGTCTACGCAATAGGGATACGATGACATGTGTCAACCATGTCAAAGAGCCTGACCACCCAATCCCGTTAATCGCCTCTTACGACAAGCATGGGTTATTGAAGATCAGTTCTAACCCGGATCTTCACGGCTTAGCAGGATCGTGGGATTGAATTCCGATTCACCCTGGTGACATTTCAAAGTTTGTCAGCACCATACCCTTGGTCATGGGTTTAACTAAAGTGGTAAAGTCCTATATCACTTCGGGGAACTCTTGTCCTGACAGGACATCAAGTCGACACTCGGCAATACTGTCATCCACTCTGAGAACTCTTAGACAAAGTACCGGTGAAGATCCGGGTTAGAACTGGTCTTCAGTAACCCAAGCCTGTCGGGCGAGGCGACTAACGGGATCGGGTGGTCAGGGTCGATGCTCATGCTGTTGATCACTGTATTGTCTGGTTACCTACAGACCGCTGCCATACAGCTGGAATACTGCTGAGTGCGGCGTTAAACAACAAGCAACCAACTAACTTGGACAAATATTGTTGAGTCGATTTCTTGCCCTCTTATGGAGAGAAGTGTCTTCGTAATTCCTGGGCGATGTTTCATGTCTAAACATTATACTCCTTCATCAAACTCTTGTCATATAACAGGAATGGAAATGGCTCTTAACACCAGCACTGAACTGAACGACGACTCGGGACAGCCATTAAACTACGTTTATGTTCTGCTCAACAGCCTCTAAATGCCTCATTAAATACCAGGGTTTCTAGTCGACTTACAGAATCATACAGGGGGTGGAGTAGCATTGAGATTGAAACATCGGTTTGGTGAAGGTACGGGTTCGATTACCTACATTGGTACAATGTGGAAAGTGTAACATGCCGTGCCTTTGCAGGAATATTGCTAACATTGACTTACAACCATTATTTATTGACTGAGAACTAATACTCATCTTTGATACATAACGCCAGTAAAATAGTCTACACTGACTTTGATGTTAAATATGATGTTCACGAAACGACTCTGTTTGATAACATGCACTGGTTATACAGTTCTATAAAAGGTTCCCCCCCAAGTGCGTTATTACTGTAGAAAAGTTGTTTATTTATCTGTCTCATAATTGTCGCGAACCCTCAGCAACTGGATCTAGACTAGGTGAGTGAGTGAGTCCGTGAGTGAGTGAGTAAGTGAGAATGGATGTACACCTCTACATCTGAGCAACATCACGACAGGGGACATAAGAATGGGTCTGCTGTGTGGTTCCAAACCCAGACATTCGGCGTGACGAGCGAACGCGTTTACCAAAAGGCTGCTCCAACCCTTCCGCACGCTGGAATAGTGTTTTGATTTGTTCCTTATGAGAGAAGTCTTAACAGTCTGTTAATACAAAACACGGCATGCATGGTAATGAAGGCAATATCGGCTTTCACTCAGCATCAACGTCCATATCAGCTGAACCTCATTCAAATTAGGAACTTAATGAAATACTGGATGTTTTTGTGAAAGCAGTACAGAAATTAATCTGTGTTCATGATCAACCCATTGAATACAAAGCGGGTTGTCAAAGACTTCAAACTGTTCGTAGACGTAATGTGCCTCGAGCTGAAGCCAGATATATTGACGTAAAACTGGAAAGATCAAGCATCAAGAATGATCGCCCTTCTGAAATAACAACAGTAGCTAAGCCGCCCCGGTCTCAGAAGATACAAGTTTTATTGCCGTGCATATCATAGTTCAAATACCAATCAGGCACCGCTGATTAAGAAGGGGCGATGGCGTAGCCTATTGGTTAAAGCGTCCGCGCAACACGCTGAAGTCCCGGGTTCGATTCTCATGGGTACAATGTGTGAAGCCAATTTCTGGTGTCCCCCGCCGTTATATTGCTGGAATATTGCTAAAAGCGGCGTAAGAAGATACTTATTCAGTCACTGAAAATCAGTGCCGTTGAAAATGCACTTAGCCTCGCTGAATTGACAACGGATATAAATCCTGCTTTTTCTGTATGGGGAAGGGTTTATTCAATATTATAGCTGGAAATAGGTACATTAAGGTAAGTTAAGAATATTAATGGTTCACATATTGCAAGATGTATCATACATTGCGGTGATGTCGGCACACACCGACTGGGAACGATGACACGAAATCATTCATGTCACCGAACCTAACCTCCCGACTGATCGCCACTTATGACCAGATTGCTGGTTGCTGCACGGGTTTGTGGTATGTATAATGTAAGTACTGAGTATGAGTAATTTAGAACCTAACATTTATATTCCTTTACTATACTTATCTTTTGACAAATAGTGTAAGATTTCCGACAACGTACCAGTTCTTTACTTGCTGCAACTCCAGGGACTACACATACTACGACTTTAGATTAACGTTAAGAATCTGAAAATGTATCATTTAAATGGAAGCAAATAATCATTTATTTAAGTTTTATAAGAGCCACAGTTAGATTCAGACGTTAATCTGGGGAAAATCTAGTCTTTTGCATTATAGTGAGTGACTGAGTTCAGTTTTATGCCGTATTTAGCAATGTTCCAGCATCATCGCGGCGGCGACACCAGGAATGGGCTTCACACATTGTACCCATGTGGGGAATTCTCCCGGGTCTTCGGCGTGACGAGCGAACGCTTTAACCACTGGGCTACCCCACCGCCCCTTTTGCATTATAGATAGAGAGACCGGGAAAGTATTATGGTTCATGGACTGTGAGAAAGACTATGCCTCTCAAGGCAGAAAATGAATCCAAGGGACGCAACTCTGCATGGCGAATTACGTCGCGTTGGACCACTTGTCCACTCGTGCCCCCTGAACAGAAACAGCACATGCAGAAACTGACAAGACGTTAATCTTACACATTACTTTAAAATGACGTTAATCTTACACATTACTTGAAAAAGAGGTCTTACACACTTGGCGAGACCAGTTTAGTAGAGACAGTTTATACATCATACTTTCAGTTCTGGCATCATGCACCCCATAATAAAGTAGTACCTAGTCTTGGATATGAGGGCCGTAGTTAAGTTTTCTTAAAAGGTGAGGGGGCGCATCATCCATGTTCGAGGCCGCGAAGCCTCCGATGATATAGGGGGTCCGGGGGCGTGCTTTCTCGGTAATTTTAAAACTTAAATGGTCTCAGATACAATTTCCTACTTTCTGAAGGTTAAATGACCCCATTTCTATGTTTATTTCAGTACTTCATAAGGCCACAGGCCTATAGTACATTACAATACAAAATATTCAATCAGACATAGTATAAATTTGGGCATGTGAAGTAATAGGCTTGCAGGTATCTTTCTCTCAGTTGTAAGTAAACAGGACATTCAAGCAGAAAATAATACTCATCTTCAACTGAACTTAAGTTACAAACATTACAAATTCTTTGGTCCCGACTAATGTTTTTATAACGTCCCGTTTGAATAAAAAGATGATGGGAGGAACATTTAAAACGTGAAAGAGAAGTTCGGAACTTTTTAACGGTAATCTTATAAAGGTAATCTTCCTGAATTATTTGTGATTTAAATAGTTTGTAATAAAAACACTTATTTGATAAAGCCAGGGAAGCAGTCCATGTCTGCATATACATATATTTTAGCCTCTGTGTTAATGACCATACAAAATTTGATTTGAATACACATTGTGATTTTGCCAAACTTGTCCGTAACCAGTACTGAAAAGTAACTCACTAACTCCAGTAACCCAGTTTTTCTTTCCATTTTTATCATAAAGTAACATCATATTATAACATTGTTTGGGAGTCTGTATGAAGGCATATCAAGAAGTCTTAACCAGTATTTGATAACCCAAATATTTGAGTGTAGATAAAGTGGAAGCCGACCACACTCACCATATACCATCAGGCTAGATGTACTTATTTCCACACCTAAGAATGTTTTACATATAAATGATTTTTTTTCTATCAAATCAAACTATCACACTCCATTTATGTACATAATGTTCTGAACGTCACTTTATAAATATGATAAGACATATCTGTATATAATTCAGTTGACAGCCCAGAAATTGCACGTGGAATTTACATCATATATATGATAAATTCAGGTTTGTTCAATATTTTGGAGTCATGTGGATTGAATGCAATCCCTTTTCTAATTGAGTCTTTTGTTCGTTAATCATCATTAGGAATTGCACGACATGCCTTCATTTTATAGGGTTCCGGGTAGTCTATATTATTGCCCTGGATTCCTTATTCTATTTATTAATGGTTGTTGTAATCATATGTAATTAGGTGCATCATTCTGTCAGATGAGCTGCCCGCAATCTTTGCGTTATTCACTGATGTGTGGATTTCAGGGCTGCATGGGAGTATATGACACGAAAAGAAAAGAGCGTTATATCAATACTTTGATGTACATTGTCTGTAAAAGACTGCTAGGGGGGGCAGATCCTCGCCCCTTGCCCCCTGCCCCTTGGCTACCTACGGCTCTGGATATAAGTTTATTCTACAGCAAAGTGAATTAAACTATATTTCATTAATCTTGGTAGAAATATTTAAGAATAAACTATTTTTCTTGAAACTTTGCAGATATTTATGAATAAACTATATTTAATGAATCTTGGTAGATTAAATAATGTTTTCATGAATTTAGCAGATATTTATGAATAACGTATATTCCAGGAATCTTGGCAGATATATTTAAGAATAAGTTATTCTAGTTATCAAAGCTCGTACGTTCCATGCCATTACCTCAGTCTGCGAAACCACTGCCTCACTCTCTCATTTAGATATTCTATATTTATCATCTGTCGGGAATAAAACCGAAATGACAAATAGAAACGTATGACGTCTTGTTGCTGTAAGGGAGCCGATATACCTTTGTTCTTTCAGCAGTGTAACTTATCAAAGCTGACTGTTTACGAGTTGCGATATGACCTTTATCAACACACTGGTAATTGTAATACCAACAAAGCACACACAGAGCGACATCTGGCGGCTGGTGGTAGGAACGACAAGCGTTGAAGTCCCGTCATGTTAAACGCCACATAATATCAAACGTCACATGCAATACCCACGCTAGAGAATAAAACAAACATGTAGTTGTACGCTGCTATTGTTGCAGGGAAGTGGGGACGCTTTGTGACCCTGTATGTTCTAGTTACGTACACGTGGATCTACATGTATTGGAAAGACCCATATTACGCTGATGTTGGTTAATTATGAAGGCTGACGCAATCTTTGTTATGTATATCGTAAATATATGAAACAAACATGACTAAAAAACTAAAGACTAAGCTATTAACACTGCTGAAATAAATTTTAGGAATAATTAAATTAAATTATCGTCATTGTTATGTATTTATTTACGGATGATTTTGTTGTAATATTTCTGTTTGTTTCCGTTGGTGGGGCGGTGAGGTAGCCTATAGCTAGTGGTTAAAGCGTTGGCTCGTCACGCCGAAGACCCGGGTTCGAATCCCCACATGGG
>VKKT01003275.1:44305-57192 GCA_008038995.1 Haliotis laevigata | reverse complement strand
TCCATGCATTATACGCAGTTGTGAGAATGTCAATAGTAATGTTCAGTTTTAAGCTTAGATTCCGGATCAGTTAACAAAAGTTCCCACATGAAGATATAATGCAGATGGGCTTGAAACTTGTGAGATTCTTAGATTCTCTCTGGTCTGTTCAGCTACGTTTCTACGTGAGTTCAAAGAATCAATATGGCCTCTAACTCTAAATGTACAGTCCTTGTCTAATGTTGTTGCTTTGGGAAACAGACACTTCCGGTTCCAAATCGAGTCAAGGGATCTTCAGGTAACCCATCTCTACTCTCACTACGTGGGCCGTTCATGTCCATATTTATCGAAACCTTTTGGATGTATGGCAGATATTTAATATTGTGTATCGTTTTATCACAACTGTAAGCATTAATCCATCCATAACAATATACACAGAAGCAGTGGCCGTACAAACAAACTAAATGGTTTCTCACCAGAGAATCAAGCCCCAACAAAATCAGCATCCCAAAGAAGATGAAACTCCACAGTTGCGGAAGCGGAAGTTGAGCCAAGACTTCTGGGTAGATCACAAATCCAAGTCCTGGACCTTTAACAGATATAAAACAATGTAATTGCCCTCGGGATTAAGAACTGTTTGGGGTGTATGTCATATTGCAAAAAAGTTGGTTAGTTTAGCACATGTCTGCCGACCAAAAGTGCAGAGATCCCCAAAGCTGAAATATTAGACTGGTATCGACGAGTATGCCGGGAGTGTGAGCAGCTATGCTGGTGGATTTCACCAAATTTGTAACTGATATGCTGCATGTTGTGCCTTTCCTCTTAGGTTACACTTGCAGGAGTGAATATTTGAAAAGTGGGGATCAAAAAAAAAGACACTTGACACCTCAGAGTGATAGTGATAACTTTGACACTGGTCTACTGATGAAAGGTAGCAGAAAGAAACCGAACTATCGAACACATGCACAATTGAAATGGAAATGGTTAAAGAAATTACAATGTTTATTAAGCGCTCGTAGTTAAACCTCGACACATTTTCATGGAGGCAAAGCATTGGGTGCTTAATCGGAATCTTGCCGTCTACTTAACTTTCTTTGTTCGATTTCATTGAACATTTTGAGTGCTGTACGTGTACAGTTTAATAGAATTGTAACTTTTTTGTACTCAATGCGGCTGTTTCTATTTGGAATGTGTATAGTCCATGGTTTGGCTGCTCTCTGTGACTTTTCTTGAATATGCCTGTTATGCTTTTATGATCTATTAGAATTCATTGTTAGGTCGCAAATTCCGTGTGAAGTAATTTAGCACGTACCCGAGGACACCACATCGCTRATGGGGATRTTAGCTTCCTGCGCCATGAAGCCAAGGATGGAGAAGATCACCAGGCCTGCAAACAGGCTTGTTCCCTCACTCACGAACGTACAGATGACGGCATTTCTGCACAACAAAGAGTACTCGACGTTATAAATGATAATTTTGTACAAGATAGATTAAGATGATATTACCATCTAAATCAAGGAAAAGGAATGACAAAGGCAATTATTCTGATTTTGATTTGTATCAGGTTGAAAACTGAAAGAACTGTACAAACAAACAAATGTATGTTTACAACTGGCGTTGTAAGCCTTATATTGTGCTAAACACTTCAATAGGCATGTAATAGGGGCGAGGATAGGCTGCGAGATATGTTGTCGCGATCATATCTTATTAACTCGGCGAAGGTGAACAGCTGCTAATAATTGCGTTATAATGTTTTCAATAAATTATCATCATCATTATAATTGTTTGGTACAAGTTAAAATATGGTGTGCTTCAGCAATGTTTATTAGTGTTGGAACTGAACAGCGATAGAATTGTCTTTCGTGTTTGTAGTTTTGATGATCCTAAAAAGGTTATCCTTACTATGACACACTTGGGGATTAGTATTATGATACCCGAAAAATGTCTACTATTATAACAGTTCATATTTCTATTCACAAATATAAATTTGAAGTTTATATTTTGACTCAGCATATTTCAACTGTTTTAAGTTTCAAAGAAGATACACAACATAAGTTCAAATATCAAACTGAAGAGTTTGTGGAGAGTCCAAACATGATGTAGTGTACGGGATGTCTGCCAGTTGTCTGAACCTGCCTGTATAACCTAGCTGCCAAAAATATGGTGAATCTTTTAAAGTATTTTAAACCCACTTTCGAGTGCATCGGTAATGTTTATTACAGTTGGAATTGAACAGCATTAGAGTTGTCGTTATTGTTTGTAGTTCCTATGCCAAAATGGACGGTTTCATCGCTGAAGCAATCAGCTTCCTTGCTTTTGAAAAACTTATAGGTTTTTTTTCAGTTTTTATGCGTACAGCAGCTGTTTCAAAATGCAAATTCAGGTACTCTTTTGAGGAGGCCATGAGTGGACCAGAACAATTTACACATCTCAGTTCAGATGAACATGTATTACCATTGTGATCGATGCCACTTTGTTCTGTACATGGCCACGTTTCTGGCAGTTTTAGGATTTGGAACATACAGGTCAATTTGCATAGAAAAGCATGTGACTGTAATAGATTGGAGCAAAATTAGAACATCAAGACCTTGCAAGTATCCTTTTGGAGGTGAATAAACACCAGCCTTCTGAAAAGTGAATCGTTTAACCTCAATTAATTCTTGCATTCGTAATCGACTTGCAATGCCATAGGTGGAGTGGCCAGCTGTACTCCTATATTATCTCTGTCTCGGATAATTTCTTCAATTAAATACAGAATCATTATACAGGAATATTTGCAAAGGATTTTGCATCGGTGCGATTGAAGAATTGAACCAGATCTAGTTTTGCTTACATTTTAACACTTAACTTTCTCTCAGTAGACTCTGTAACAATGTATCGGGGTCAGGTTTTACGTTCAGAATAACACAGATTGATAGAGTCTTCCTCATCACCAGTATCATCTGCATAATGACTTGTTTCTGTATTTAGGAGTTATGAATCATGATGTCTGTTCGCTGCCCACTCACCAAGGAGAGTCAACAAAGACACCCAAATGCCTGTGGGTCTCCAACAAGGATACCATTGAATATCTTCTACAGCAAGACTTGCCCATGAGCCATCGCCTTCTGGGCATAAGACTCCATGCTCATTAATTATGAGCATATTTCTAAATCAAGAACAGTTGGATAAACAAACTGGGCCAAGACCGAAAGTGAACAGTCAAAAGCATGCACAGGGCTTGACATGACCAGCCTATTGATACAAACGGGACCAGTCTAACACCCATCTCACTGAAGTAAGGGTAGAAGTGGTGTATTCGGCAAGGGAACGCTGTTCTTGGAACCAGTGCCCTCAAACTCCATAATCCCTTCCTCCACCGACACTAGGGCGCAACCCACAGCAAGTTGCCCAATTTCGTCTTGAGACCGGCAATGGGGTGCTATGGACCTTTTTTTAAGACCGCAGGTTGACCAATTCGATCGCCAGCAGTGTGGTGCTGAGGCTATTTGCATTACCCAGCACTCATCACAAGGAGGTCGCTCTTCACGAGTGCCTTCACAAAGTAATCTGTGTCTCGGATATTGCTCATGTAGAACTAATGTGTCGGAAGTAAGACGTGTAGCGCAATAATCTGGCATTCCCTATGAAGTCTTTATATTTGCACTTTAGATGCCACAGGCCTATAGTACATGTATACTGACTATATTGTTATTAGGCAGTAGAGAGTACATTTCTCCTGTGTAGAAAGGCATGGTATAGGAACATTGACATTTCCAGGTGTTCCTTCCTAGAGTAAGCTAATAGAGATATACATTTATAAATATTGTGATGTACAAAGTAATATTTCTTAATATACTTATTTCTTAAATTGTGGTAGGCTGGACAAACACACAGAAAATGATATTCATCTTCAATTAGATTCAGATCACACATTTTACATATTGTCTTTTTTTATTCCAGTATATCTACCTGTTTCTATTAACAAATCATGGGAGGAGCAACGAAATTTTGTAAGAGTTTTTCTATATTTCCTTACATTCAAAGATGATGGATATGTTTCATTGTATATAGGTTGCATTCTGTAATAGAAACATTTATTTGATAAAGATAATTGGTCAAGCCAAGTCTGGAGATATATTTCTTGTAACCTTTGTTTAATGGATATGAGAAAATTTGGATGCGAGTTCTATGCACTGTTCTAGCCATATAGTACCGAATCCAGTAGAAAATAGTAAATTTTGACCTCTGTGACCCAATTACATTTTTCATTTTCTATCGTACAAAATCATCATATTGTAACATTTTTTGGGTAATCTGTGAGATGGCTTATTTAAGATTTTTAACCAATATTTTACTACTTTCATTTTTGATTCAACAAATAATGGAAACCTACCACATTCACCACAAACCATTATGTTTGAAGCAATAACTTTCAAACCAAGGAATCTTTTATTGCATATAAATGTACTTTTTTCTAGTGTATCAAATGTTTGTAGTTCCCAAACCTCAGAACCATATAGAAGTATGGGACTAATCTTAACATCAAAGATTCTAAAAAATATAAATATATCCAACAATACCAATTAGTATTTTCTTTGCTTGCANNCGATGCATTTCTGACATGTAAGGACCACGATAGGTGGTTTGTAAAGTAAACTCCTAAGTATTTGTAAGAGGTAGTTGTTTCTATCATTCCTCCTTGATAATACCATTTCTCTTTTTCAGCAAGTTGACCTCCATTCTTGAACACAATTAGTTTAGTTTTATCTCTATTTACGGTTAGTTTCCATTCATGACAGTATGTTTCAAGTATGTTACAGGTATTGGTCTGAAGTAAGGCCTTTCGAAGGGTTTGAGGTTTGGGACTCTACGAGTTCAGTGAGTACCTGAGGCAGTTAGTGTTGAACCCGTTGTAGCTTGCCATGGTGATGAGACCTCCCCATGCTGGGCCGAGCGAGTAGAACACCTGGATAGAGGCCTCCAGCCACACCTGCAGCAGAACAGGGAGTTATTGTCACCACACAAGAGGATAGTATTTCCCTAATTAAACAATTAAATTAACGCATCAAAGTTTGAGATGCACTTAAAGGTCAAATGGAACGTAAAACACAACTTTGATACCTTTCGGTGTGGATCGAAAGTAGCAAATTATAAAAAATGCATATTCAACTTATGAAGTTGAAAATAACGCGATGAAAAAAATCAAATGATTCACTAAATTCACCCCAGCTTGGGTGAAAAGTGGTTTCAACAGCTGTGCTGTACYGCGCTCATGGCGCATGCGCAGTGAAAATGTGTCTGCCWGCCTGTCTGCTAATGACAATATGCAATACACAATTTCGCTCACTGACCACATGCAGTTTGAACTTAACACCTATCCGGGTGTACACCTTAAACAAAACGCATTAATTTATGGCTCGTGAACCCGAGTTCTGTCTCTGTCACATTATGTAATTAGACAGACAGGCAGGTGTGGTTCTTGTACACATGACATGGTATGGTGTCTGTTGATTGCAAAATACTATACACAAACATGAGCATGCATTTACAAAAACCAACATCTCTATACACACACAAAAAGCCCTGAGGGTATCGGCAAATGAACCAGCCAATGAAAGCTAATTATTATTCATGAGATCATGAACAGAAAGGTGTATTTACCTAACAGTAATATATGGGTATATAAATGAATCACTTTGACACATGTTCTCAAGGTGAAATTCATTTTAAAAAACCTATGAGTATTGAAAGTGGGAATAAATTGGAGAAATCCTCTTCTGATAATAGGCAACAGGTGAGTTCAGCAATCTGTGCTGTTCTGATACACATATAAACCATGTACTGTGAATGAAAATATTAATCTTAGAAACGAACAGGTTATTAATATACATGTGTACATAAAGTTGTCTGTGTGTACATATTTTCCACACGTTTCTGAAGAATTGTAATCACTTTACATTAATGTAAGTAAAAATATGATGCTTATAGACACGTCCAAACATTCATCCACTGACAGTAAAGTGGGCAGTTTGTGACTCAGCCATTTTCCACTCACAACCACGATATAATGGTAGCATTCCTTTTGACGCTGGGGTTTACACTATATTCCATATTGTATCCCAGGTGTTGTTGATACTTACTGTCAAGAATCATCTGTATGTCGTACCATTGCTACAATGAACACACGTGATGCTGCAATGCATCATTGACAAAATACCAGTGCCTGAGGAAAAAACGAAATGGAAGGGAAATGGTAGAAAAAAGAGCAAGAACTGGATTCACCCGATCAAAGAAATTTACTATGAGCAATGCTGTGTTGAACGTAAGTGAAATGTATAATTTATGTCCATTTTTATCAAACGAGTGTCTTTGAACTTGTTTACACAAGTGACGACGAGTCGTGAATGGGGAGCTTGGCCATGTACCAGACTCAAGGTGATGTGGTACTGTGGTACCAGCAGGGGGAGTAAAACATCGTCGAAATCAATCTTATAACGTTATAACCTTGATCAAACAGCTTCTGAGCAAGAGTGGTATGACGCTCTTTGAAATCCTGATTAACAGAGCACAGTTGATTGAACTTCAAACATGTTAAATGTAAACTCCATAGGCTGGAGCAATTGAAATATTGCTCGACATGAAAAGGAAGTTGACTATTGGAAAGTTTAAATCGTTCTTCTTTTCATACAGCCTTGTGGAGAGTTTTTTGTCACTCTGAATCTTTATGCATGGATATAAATATGAAACAGTCGAGGATGTCTCACTTGTCTCCTTAATTTCAAATTCAGGTGTGTAAATCAGTGGAAGGGAATTGGCTATGAATCTATCACCAGAGAGTAAATGTTAGTGATGTTGGCATGCTTCACTTGGAAACGGTAACACAACATGTATGTACATGTATAACACAATAACCGAGAGTACTGATACAGGGAACGTGTCCCTTTCCCTCTCATTATCAACGTGACACAAACCTGGAAGCAATATATGTGCATACAATATGTGTATACAGTGATAGTTAGAAATAGAGTAACAGTTATAATTCAACGGCGGAACATTTATACTAGACTAGCAGAGGTAATGGCAAAGTGAATACAGTCAGTGATAATAACAATAGCCTAGCAGCAATAGAGGTCTAGCTTCCGGGGTAGACCAAGACTGGATATCCTGGGTGAAAATAACTATCTTTACAGGCAACTGGTCTCTTGGAACTTCCAATGTTCACTTGTCACACAGTCTAAATGTAGCAACTTGATAGAATGAGGCATTTGATATCGCGTGAGTGTTATATAAGTAGGGTAAGTGATTGAGTGAGTGAGTAATGTTGAGTGGTGAGTTTGACTGTAGTCACTGAGTAGGTATACGTTAATGCAGCAAAACAACAGAGTAGCAGCACGCAAGCTCCTAATCAGACGGAATTCGATTAAGACTGTACAGAAATGACCATGTCATACTTGCCTTACGCATAATGACCAGAGGACCCTTTATTAGAAAATAACTGACGCTGATGTAACAGTGAGCTTCATTATGTGTGTACCACCCACCTGTATTTCCAGCAGTTTGCTGAAGTCCGGAGTAAGGTAGAAAATGGCGCCAGAAGGTCCTCCAGGTAACGTCAAGCCTTTGACAAGCAGGATGGTGAGGATGATGTAGGGAAGTGTGGCAGTCACGTAGACAGCCTGCGATAGATGGAACAATACCTCAGTCAGTCTATATTATAAGGAACAAGTCCCCTTTACACTATACAGAACACATCGCAAGGCTAACATACTGAACCACAAAGAAATGTCGCAACGATAGTGGTTTCTTAAAGCACACACTTTAATTCACGCCAATTAACAATCAAAACGGAGGATTGAGTTCCAACTTGATTATGGTTAACATATTTTCGGGAATCACATATAGAATTCACACAAACAAAATCACTAAAAATGGTACCATTAAGATTCCCCAATGTCAGTATTGTGTGTGGCCTCCATGGGCATCGTCTGTACATGGAATGAATTTGCGGTTGATAAAGGCCATAGGCACTTGGGTCCATACTCTGTGTAATGCCTGATCGAGTCCTAACGCAGTTGTCGGCCTTGGTTGGAGGTCATACTCTCTTCTTTGAATCTTATCCCAAAGGTGTTCTATTGGACTTGGAGTGAGTGCAGGCCATTGTAGGGTTTGGATGCCATATTGTCTTGGGAAGTGAAATGTTGCTCTGGCAGTGTGGGCACGAGCGTTGTCTTGCTGGAAGATGTGATTTCTGTAACGTCCAAAATGTGGTCAACATAGCGAGCAGCTGTTACGTCATTTCCTCATCGTGGACTGAGATTCTGGAACACCACGTTGCCAACTATCTGGTTCAGACAGATTGCACCCCACACCATGATGCTTGGACCACCCCACGAAAACAGTTCCCCACGCCTTCACCATACTCTCACTCTGCCATCGGCTGTCGAAACACAATATCGGCTTTCATGAGAAAAAAAGCACAGTTCTCCATTGTCAATAACGCCAATTTCGATGCTGAGTTGCACACTGAAGTCGGTTTTGGCGGATATGAGCGGTGAGGACAGGACCACGATATGGTCTGTGACAGCAGAAGTTTCTTCCACGCAAACGTCGACGCACTGCATTTTGTTCATGTGACAAGGGCATTTCATTTAAAATGAATTCCAAAATGGGTCTAACCCACTCATTGTCAATATTGCCATGTGCTTGAAGAAGTTTTGTTTACAACAGATGAAATAAATCAATTCAGGTAATGTAAACATTTATCAACTTACTTGAGACTTGAAAGTGTCTTTTTGTGTCCTTTTAACAATGAAAATAGGACTTGAAACAATTTGAGAAAGAACTGAATTGGGCAAATCCCAATGCAAAAGTAAAAAAGACTCACTTTTTGTCTATCAGAGTCCATGACCTGTCTGTCTTAGTTATTCTACCTTATCATTCAATTTCACATGAGAGCATTTTATTCAACAAATTGCCAGAAGTTTGAGGGAGTTGAGTGATACTGAAAGTAGTTCCTCGGGATCTCGTTATTCTTCGCTGTTGTCATGTCGAAAAAAGAACTTGAAAATGAAAATGGACAGAAGACTTTGCATACAATGTATGTACTTTCAGAGTTTCAAAGAACACGTTGGTAGTATTAGTTGCTTTACCTGTGAGTACAATGTCTTTACTGAAGGATTTGGCATCAAAGAAAATTCATTTCAAGGGCTGCCTTTGACAGGGCTTCCTTGAAAAATCAAAACGTGGGTTTGATTCTTGATATCATGAAACTTTCTCAAATGAATCAAGACATTGCCTTCTCTTGGATTCCACAATTGTTTGGAATTCCAATATCAGAAATCAATGCTGCTGTCCTTATTACCAAATTATATCGTTTACAAAAAGATGAGTAGAGCAAATGAAACCTTACAAACTTGATACTTTCAGAAAGATTCCAACAGATGTAAATGACACGCTCTGAAAAAGATCATAGGAAATGTCGGGTTCAGTATTCTTCAAAAATACCATGAGCGACAGAGCCAGTACGAAAAAGAACTTCCACAAGCTGAAATTGTGCCAGATGTCTATAAAGTGTGGGACCAAATGGAGATCGAAGAATAGGCAGCTTGTTCAAGAATGAACAACTTCTTCTGTGGACTTCAACCTTGAACATTTTGAAATCTGAACAGTTGAAATTCCAAGCAGAAGCTGTTGGAGCAGCCAAGACCGACGATGTTCTTGAGCCAGACGAATCCTCAATAGTTGATGTTCATCATGGTGAAAGTGGAGCTACACGACTTGTGAAGTGTTGCAGCAAGGCTTTTCTGGAGATGTTGATGAGAAATGTGATGCATTCAAAAAGATGGAATTGCTACCTGAGTGAGAAAAAAAATAATGGTCTTCTTTGTGAGATATAATCACATCAGGTTTAACATTTGTTTCCCACTAGAGCAGCATGTTTACTACCATAGGGACAGAATCATGGATTTCCATGATTCTGGTGCAACAAATGGCCTGCTTCGAGCCATTGTAAAAGACGTTTAGGTACCATTGTATGTAGCTGGCTGCAGGGCCCTTGGGTCCATCTCAAAGTTGATCACCGCTCCATTGTGGAGACTTATAGAAAGTGACATTCACTTGGTTGACATGAATGAGCACCAAACAGCTGGAGACTTTATTTGTGGCAAACAAATGCCATTTGATGAGGTACAGCAAAACGATGAAGTATACAACAGCTTCGTCAATACACCAGATTTGGATACCTTAACAGTCTCCGTGCCAGCCATTCCTCTTCTGCTCAGAAAGCACTGTGTGGATCTACTACCCGGTGGTCTGTACTTTGAAGATTCTGACATTCTGAGATAAGGGTCAACATCCACTATGAAGCACAATAAACTACTAGAGTATATGTTTGACCAGTTGGACTTCCCCATGAGGTACAGACCAAATGCACTGCATAGTGCAATGAAACCTTGATAATCTATTCCCACAATAAAACAAGAGATCGGTTGAAAACGCTACCAAATTATGAAAGAGAGGAAATCATTGAAGACTCTTGCAAAGAAGGAAAACTCATTCGAGAGAAATTCGAGAAAGGGCTGCAAAACATTGAGGATAAGAGACGCGAAACATTGGCAAAGGAATAAGCTTAAGAGGAGCTTGAGAAGAAAAGGAGCAATATCATTTAAAGGAAGGAAAAACTTACAGACAAGATAGCCTATTTTCGTCTATGACAAACAGAGCCACGTCACAAGATATCTGCAAGATATCTGTGTCATCTGCAACACAAAAAAGAGAAGCTCCTCAAGTTTAACTTAATTTCTGAGGGACGTGTTCCACCAAGCACCAAAGGATCCATCAGTTTTCATCCAAAAGAAAGAAACACTCACCGCCAATCTCAAGAGCCTAGTTAAGGATGGCTTCAGAAATCGTGTAAAACAGAGAGAAATAGTGAGTGGAAGAAAACCGCTTTTTGTGGGAAAGAAGATCCAGCACACCTTTGTTGAAGGACTGGAAAGATCACCTTAAATGTTCCTGGATTCACAGAGTGCTTTAATGTGAAGTATGACAATGATGAATGTCTGTATGCCTACAAACACAGGATGAAGAAGTCTGAATCATTTTGTAAATGGTAAAGGAATGCATTTTTAGTTTGACATTTTCACTAACAGTTACCTTTTTGGAGCAGGTCATCTAAAGCATGTCAAATTTTGAGATCTTTTCACTTAACTTTAACATTAAGACTTTTACTATGCATGTTATGTTCTATTGTTGACAGTGTTTTTATGCTATAAAGTTGTTTTATACTGATCGTTACAGTTTTCTTTACATGGTTTGAGTTTATTTCTAATATTGTTATACTAACTAGTTGAACTGATACATTGCAGTATCAACAATATATGATTTGTATAAATCATCACTTACATTAATTGAGTTTAACTTCCAGCAGCTGAAATAATAGTTCTTTGAAAAAAAATTAGCATTTTTACTATGAAAATATTTTCTGCCAATGTCTTTCTCTTAAAAAACCCCGACTAATAGCACGTATTTCCATCTCCCAGGGAGCCATTGTTCTACTTGACCGAGTCGGTTTGAGTATGTGTGACTACCAGTTAGCTGCATGAACACTTCCCCTTTGAATGTGTGGTTCACATACAAAGTGCAAGGACATTGATGGATGTTTGCAAAGAAATTGATCCGTTCCGTCTATTTTTTCTCCACTATTTCTCTATTTATAAAATCAGTATGAACACGCTTGACCTTATATTGTGTTCCCACTAATAAACATTGATAAGAACACATTTGTGATGTAAAGATTTCATTTTCCCACCGAAAGTTAATATTTCATGTACGGTTGTCACTTTTTTATTTTAGTATTTATTTACAAATGAAAAATATGGTTAATAAAAATTCATAAAAATTATAGTTTTCTTGCTTATGGTGGAAATGAGATATGCCATTTTCCCTAATAACATCACACTTTTAGAAAAATCATTTAGCATAGCTACTATCAGATATAGAGCTTGCAACTACGATTATTGCATGTATATGTTATAGTTTAGTCCACAAACAAGCTAAGGAATTGGCAATAAAGATAACCCTTTACTTCACCCAATAAGAGTACCGGGGAAGCTTTAAGACGGTGACACGTTCATAAAATCACAATGACATAATGTTTGGTCCACGTGGCAACAAGGCGACTCCTGCTGATACTCCAAGCTTCACTAAACACTGTACGCGTATTAAATGTAACCCATTTTTAAGCTAAAAGGCTTAGTTAGGTAAAGATTCATAACGGCACAATTTTTAAGTTGGTTAAAAGTTCTACAGAATCTGGTTTATTCCTTTACATCACCACAGAACACGTTGATTGCAGCGGTCACAGCAGGTGCAATGACCTATCTTCGGGCCCTCTGTCGCAATACGTCCGCTTGGAACCATTCTTCGACAGTTGTATTGGATGTGAAGCTGGTGACAATCTGTCAGCACGGGCACCATTCCCTTTACAAGTCACAGTGTAGACGAAGCTAAAGTCACAGTGTAGACGAAGGTAAAGTCAATGTTTATGTACAGGACGTCAGCTCACCTTTCCGACTGACCTGACTCCTTTTACAATGCATCCGAAGATGAGTGTCCAAGATGCCAAGAGACACAGCGCCAACTCCCACTTGATGCTGCCCAGCTGCTCCAGACCCTCACTGATACCGAGGACTTTATAACTGGAAACACATCAGGTGAGTTGGGTTAACATGGCCACCTCCACTGATACCGTGAGCTTTATACCTGGAATCACATCAAGTGATTTGGGTGAACATGGCCATCCCCACTGATACCGAGGACTTTATACCTGGAAACACATCAGGTGAGTTGGGTTAACTTGGCCATCCCACTGATACCGAGGACTTTATACCTGGAAACACATCAGGTGAGTTGGGTTAACATGGCCA
>VKKT01003275.1:29482-41419 GCA_008038995.1 Haliotis laevigata | reverse complement strand
ATTACAAATGCATGTCAGGTCTACCACCAATGAAGTGGTCATCAAGCAGTAGGGGACACATGAACTTTAAACTTCCGCAAATCAGACACGAACTGTTTCGTTCGACCTAACCATACCTTTCATTAGGGGACACAGGCTCCAGACATGGGTTGCACTCTTTCCAGAAAACTGTCCCACTGCGACCTCCAGGAAGAACAAAGGAAGGCCACACAGCACCAGACACACAATGAATGGGATGAGGAATGCTCCTGGAACAGAGACGCGAATGGAAGCTGTGTTCATTGAGTGACTGAGTTTAGATTTACGACGTTCTTAGCAAATATTATTCCAGCAGTGGTGGAAGATACCAAACACAAGCATTACACCGATATGCATAGGCGGATCCAGATGGGGGTGGGAAGATCCTCTCGACTTGACCTTAAAGTTAATCAAATGACCATTGAAACGTTCGTTAAAACAGTTAAAAATGAACTCACCCCCCTCCCTCACTCCCTTCTGAAATGTATATTCTGAATATTTTGTAATTCCACTTCAATACCATTCACATCTACAAGTGCCTGTAAATACCTCCTCCGTTTCTATTGCAGATATAGGGAAAGCGCCACAGGTTTCCAAGGCCAACACAGTAACCGATCACAGACAAGAGGTAGTCGATCTGTAAACTCCATGCCCCTCTCGCTGATGACTTTTGTATTTCCCCGGAGTCGCTGTTGTTGAACGATTCAGACAAGGCAATCGCCTCGGCTCCTTTCTCCCCCTTGTCGTTTTCAGAATCCATCACTGAAATATATCATACGCATGGTTTTAAGTCTTTTACATCACTCTGCATAAGCAAATGTCGAAGAAATCATACCTTGTGAGCAGGATAAGAGCACAGTAGATGTGATCATATTTATACGAAGGGACCAAAAGCCGGATTGTACACCATTGATATAAACGCAAATATAGTAGGAAATACAGTCTATGACCGGATTTGCGTACGTTTCCCACGATAACTTTCTGCGCATATTTATGAATCTGCACACATGAAACATACCGATATTCCAGTATGCACGGGCATCTTTTTATATATGCTTTGAGCGGATTTGCAGACATTTCCAACTATCATATGTTTGAGTGGCATTCTAAAGTTGGTGGTATAGAGATGACAACACTTTATGGATGATCAAAACTTTACGGATCATTAACTTCTTTATTTTCACAATAGCGACGTTTCTTCAGCGATATGCTTGAAAACAGTAGAAGAAGCTATATCGAAACGTCGCTATTGTGAAAGTAAAGAAATTGATCATCCATAAAGTTATGTCATTTCTATTTCCAACTATAAATTAACAAGAAGACAAAGTCATCAATATCCCCTGCAATATGCCCCAACTTCACGATTTAGTGAAATTGTATACACGAATGAATAAGGTAACATCTCTTACCTATTGATAAAACACCCCATTGTTAACCCATTTATGCATATGGGTACTTCCAGACAGCATTTTTCTCTTATTGTTGATGATAGAAACTTGCAGTATAGACGTTAATGAAGCTTTAGTGGTTGAACCATTTACATTACTTGTAGAGTTTAAGTTCTTTAAGCATGGCCACTATTCGGCGAAGTGTGAGGTAAGATGATGTTTTTTATTGGTCCCTATTTTAACTATGTAAGTTCTTTAGAAAGTGTTTAAAACTTTCGTTGTTCAAATAGAAATATAGAATGAAAATGGTTTGCATTTTTTCCATACTCAATTTTCACTCATCTGCATATTGTCCCATTTATTGGACGCACATTTGCAGTGTAAAAAAGGTATGTAGAAATCAAAGACCCTATGCATAAATGGGTTAATTCAGTGACGTTAGGGCATTTCAATAGCTGTTAGTTACGAAGCACTTAAATCGATTAAGACGGGACGTGTGTTTGAACATGTTGACTACTTCACGGTTTAGTGATTTTGTACATATTTTGAAGTTACCAGCCCTAATGTCTGGCTGGACATTGGTTTTTGGCTTATTTCATACACTGACCATGATGAGACAGGGGTCAGGGAGAACGTCATCAATAGCGAGTGTGAGCACGCTGGGCTTCCATACACGCGAACACATGTCTCCTTATTAACATCGTCAACCGGCGGATGACGTCAACGAGAACCCTGTTCGATAACTCCAAGAGAGTCTGTTCAAGTTCCTGTCGGTTCGCTGAAGGTGGTACACTCTTTCTAAGCTGACTATCAAGATAATCCCAGAGATTCAAATCAGTTCATGTCTGGAGAACACGCTGGACAAGGCACTACATTGACGTTAACGTTGTGCAGGTATTCTCCAACAATTCTGGCGGTGTGAGGCCTTGTTATGTCGTGCTGCAAAATAACTCTTCTTGGCTGTTGTCAAATCTGTTCCGGAGGTGGATCTGCAGGATGAAGCGGTCTTCGGCCGGTGTCATGACTCTTGGTCTTCACGATCTTGTGCGGTCTTGGGTCTGCTCTGTTTGCTGGTAGGGGTTTATCTACCGGTATATGCCCGTGGTCGCCTTGCAGCAGTTGAAGGTTCTTGCCAGCTGACGTTGTGGAGCCATCATATTGGCCATACCGATCACCCTGTCTCATTGCTCTTGGGATATTTGTCGTAGCTCTTTGGTTACTGCATGCTTGCTCTGCCCAACATTGGTATTTATGTCACAGTCATGCAGGTGCATTTGTAGCAATGCCCCACAATTACGTCGTACAAAGTTTTCCAACAGCTGCATTGTTAATGGAACCATGTTTTGGCGAATGTTTTCTGCTTGGGTTCAAACCTGTACAATTAATACAATTTTTATACAATTAATTCAAAAATGAAATAAAACTTTCTGTTGCGCGGTAGTTTAGTTTATTAACTGTATAAAGTCCTGTTGCCAAAGAAAGTAAAATAATCATTTTAGCATATATTTCTTAAAACTCTCTGAAGGAAAATTAAAATAATACACTAAGCGTTAACGATATTAGATAACAATTGGCAAGATATTGCTAGCAACGGAAGCTAGGCTTCCATATTCGGGACCATGTGGACGTACAGTACTTCAACTTCCTGCACGGTTCCCTTATTGCCAGCTGCCAGCGATTTGAACGTCAAGTTTTTACCTAAAATGTACAAATAATGTTATATCATTTTTTTATGTCACAATTTCCATTGCGGTAGTTTCGTGTTCTCCATAGTGTTGATTTGAAATACAAAGTGTGTACAATTACCTGTTATATTTAGTACACTTTGTAAGTATTGGGCGATAGATTGATTTAACCCACGACATGTTAAAAAGTCAGTATTCAAAGTATGTGTTTGAAACAATTCATGAAAATTAGACCAATTTCCTGTGTCATTGAAGAAATCGTTTATATATATGTTATTCCTTATTCATACCAATGGGGTTATTATACTGGCTTATTATCATGCTATTATTGTACCAAAGTGATCTATTCACTCCGTAAGAGATGGGTCAATATTATCATAACAGTTTAAATATAATTAATATAATGACAGCGTTTCTTTCCAAAACTGACTGTGGATATTTTGGACAATATTGTTTTCTATGTAGAAAGCATCAGCCAAAATTATTATTTTTCCTCAGCTAAATGATCATAAAAGAAACATGCTCATTTGGACTTACTACCAGATAGTCTTTTGATCCAAAAAGTTTTTGACCTCCAGTAACTATTTCTACTATGGCTACACTTATTCCACCATACGTAGGCTGTAATGACATTGTATCTCTCTTGACTTAATCTGGTTTAAATTGTCAAACAAATTGAAACCATTTCTCTTTTGGAAAGATTCTATTATATTTTAGGTGGGCTTGGCTGAATAAAAGGTTAAGTTTAGGTGGTAATAATGATTTTAACACAATATTTCTACCCATTGGTGTTAAAGTTCTCTTTGTCCAATGTTTCATTTCTTTTTCGATGTTATCTAATTTGCTCATATAATTCAGATTAACCATATTTTCTAAATCAATATCAAATTCAATACCTCATACCCTAAATTGTGTTTGTGTCCAGTCCAATTTACAAGTACTTTTACCGAGTTTGTATCTTGATCTCTTTTTAAAACCTATCCATATCAATTTGGGTTTTTTTCTGTGTTTACTTTTAATCCTCAAAATCGGGGCAAAAAAGGATAATGTACTCATTGTAGAGTAGAGACGTTATCTGATCCATATAAACTGAGAGTGAATTCATCTACAGATTCAAAAGGGAATACATATTACCCAGTTTTAATCCTGTTATATTCTTGATACTTCTTAACATTATTGCTAGGATTCCCGTGATTTCTAGGATTTCATGATATATAGAGGTAAGGTGATATGGGATCACCCTGACGATAACCTCTTGTTACCTTAAAGAAGGGGTTTGTAAATCTATTCACCAAACACTTGCCAACATGTTTTGAACAACAATTTTATCCAATGATGAACACTGGGCCCCAAGAGGAAAAAGTTATATTATGTATAAATTTTCTATCCACAGAATCTAATGCCTTTTCAAAATCAATAAATAGTAGTTAGCCTGGTGTTTGGTATGATTCTGTATACTCTAATATATCATAAATAAATCTAGTCACTTCGCTTATATATCTACCCGATACAAAACCCTTTTGTTCCTCATGTATAATCAATGGTAAATTGGCTTTATCATAATTGCAATTGTCGATTCTGCTAATTTATAAGTACTATTTAAATGTGTAATATGGCGCAAATTGTTTAGAAAGAGTTTTGATTTGTTATCTTTAGGCAAGCAAATGATTAGGCCGTGTTTTTCCGTAGTAGATAGGGGGCCTATTTTATATGCATAATGTAAAGCATTTATCAAATATTTATTGAGGTCGAACCAAACAATTTTACAAATTCTGTTATGAAGCCATCTGGGCCAGTACTCTTATCATTTTTCCTTGTTTAGTGCTTCACGTACTGTATCATAGCTCAGCACCCCTTCTCGGGAAAGTGATGTTTGAAAGTCTAACCTTGGCACTGATACTTTACAAAAAAAGGTTTTCCAGATCAATATGTGCACAGTTTCAGTATCATACAGTTTTTCATAAAAAGAGTATAACTTTTTAAAATGATTTCATGTTGTTTCTACAATAAAGTTCCATCTGTTTTTTTCAAGAGTTGAGATAGTTTTATTTAGAAAAGTTTTACTTCCTAATTTTGAAAAGTAATTAGATGTTGTTTCTCCATGTTCTATCCACTTGGCTTTTGATCTTATAAAGGAGCCCCGTGTTTCTATTTTATGTAAGTTTTCCAATTCAAGTTTAGTTGATTTGTATTCTTCTAGACATACAATTGACAGTCTAATAGCTACGTCTCTCAGTTTAATCTCAGTTTCGCTTAGTTTCTGTCCAAGATTAGATTCCAAGGCTAAGTATTCTTTTTTACGAGTGGATGAAAAAAGTATTATGCTTCACTAATATATAAAAGTAACATTTCCGATAATAACTGATCATTTATTGTAAACGTCTTTCCATCTTTTACAGGTTTGTCTTTGTATTGTTCAAGAGTGTAGTGTATTGTTTTCTTAATCTGTTTCATATTCCTTGTCCATTAGTAATGACTTATTGAATTTCTAGAATCCTTTTTCCCTTTGTATACCAGAAAGTGAAATTGTAACGGATACTGTAGAGTGATCTGAGTTTATACAAGGAATAATATCACTTTCCTCAGTTGATGGAGAATATCATAGAAAACTAGAAAATAATATAAACGACCTTTAATGGTGTTGGTTGTCGCCAGGTGAATCTTCGAGCTGATGGATGAAACTCTCGCCACGGGTCTTTAAGATCTAAAATATATCAATTGTTTCGAGTAGTTCCTGTCTTGTTTTAGGGTTATGTATATGTTTATAACTATAGATATCTTTATCAGGGTCTAATTCTCAACAATAGCTTTTATTTTCCTAATAAACTCCGGTTTATCAGAATTAGGCCCATAGAGATTGATTAAAGTAAATATCTTATCATCAATGTAAACATCTACTGCTACACAGTTACCATCTTCTTTATCAAAGTTGCATTGTAGTACTTCAGAGGTATCACTAAATAGGATAGCTGTACCTCTTGCATTACTTCTGAATGGACTAGTGTAACATTCTTTATAACCCCATTCTATATTGTTATATCTTAAGGTAAAAAAGCCCACTTCGTGTTTTACCATTTTAATATTATTCTCCTAAAACAAAGGGAAGTAACTCTACCATATTGTAGCCCCAGTAGCCCAAGAAAGCGTCCTCGCTTAAGAAGATTACCACAACATAGAGGTTATAAAACGGTAACTATCTCAATTTGTTGGAAGTGCCAGTTAATATAGTTAATGTTAATTTCCTGCTATTTTATGTACATTTGTGCAATTATTTATCGTACTCTTCTGTTTGTTATTGCAGTCAATTGCACAAGCGCGGAACGTTGTCCAGTCAAGATATTGTAAAATGCAAGAAACTAGCATATTACAAAGTGTGTACAGAAGATTGACTAGTCCTTCCCTAGTAAAGAATAAGATTTGACACAAGAAACCCAATAAATATTCTACGATTACACACGGTGATAGATATGAATCTTTTGTGAATCAAGTGGGCTTACATACCCTCTCAAGGGGATAATAACTTACGGTACTTCCACCACCGACAAGGGCATGACCTCCACAAATCACCGTAAATAATCATTTATCTTACCTTACATGTAAAACATTGCAATCTGATTGGACAATGCAGTTTTTACCAAAATCCGAGGACACCGCTATCGGGGGTATAACTGGACAAAAGATACCCCGTTGCCCTGACAACAGCGTATTTGCCTAACTCTGGTATAAATTACTTCTCACAGGGTCATAGGGTTCGCATCGGTTAAGGGAAACATAGGTTTACACAATTAGGAGTTTAGAAGTAAACAAATAAGAGTTTGCTGTAGTTACCTATAGAAACAATGACCACCAAACGCTTCGCATTCAGAAGAAGATACACCAGCCAAACGTTCTAAATTGGTCCCAGAAAACACCAAGAAAGCGAATAATGCATCAACAAAGCTTTTTAAACAATATCTGGTAGAAAAGGAACAAGACGTGAATTTTGAAATATTGGACCCTGTGGCCTTAGGCTAGATGTTCAGTCATTTCTGCATGGATATCAGAACTCAAACAGGTGACCAGTACAAAACGTCAAATTTGGAGAATATTAGGCACAGTCTCAACAGATATTTGAAAGAGAGATATAAAACAGATATATAATAGAGATTTGACATAATAAATGATGGGCGATTCAACAATGCCAAAGAGTCTTTTAAAACGGCAATGCTCGAGCTGAAGGCTGCTGGTAAGGGTGAGATAAAACACAAAGATGTGATCTCTGATTCCGACTTTATTCGTCTATGCACTTGAACACTCAAGACACCATAAGGATTGTCTTTCAAGGTCCAGTTCAATATCACAGAAAAATGACGAAAACTACATTCGCAGTGAACACTGATTCTGATACTGGCCTCCCATATGTATCCAGAGAAATGCTGGAGAACTGATAAAAAACAACAGGGGTGATAAGGAGTCATTTGGAGGAATTGATGATGGAGCAGCCTAATTCACTTTCTGGCCAGTGACATCGTACGTTGCGTACCTTGTTAAGCTACATCCCGATTGAGATTGTTTCTGTGACAGTGATTCTACCTGATTTAACAACAAGCATGTCGGGAGGAATACACTAGCTTCCTTCATGTCTACTCTCAGCTAGCGTTGTGGGTTGTCCCATGTTTACACAAACCACTGTATCCGTGCCACTGGCGCCACGATATTCACTCGTAACTTTGCGAGTGCCTAAATCATGAGTGTCAGCGGTCACAGGAGCGTCAGTTCCCTTGCCGTCTATCTGCAGGTACTCAACAAGGAAAGGATGCATATGAGCCATGCTATTTCCAGCGCTACGCATCCTTCTCCTCTCCCATGTCTAACACCACCGCCACCTAGACAAAGTCTAATGACAGCGCCGTCAGTCAAATATGAGTCAACGCCGAGGGAGACAAGAGTTTTGTATGTTGTCAAACCACGCCAGCTGGAAGGTAACAAACTTGGAGAACTGAGCGAACTTGACCTTAGGATGACAAAGCAAACATCACTTTTTCAAAATTGCAACATTCAGCACGTAAATGTTATTGTCAGAAAATGACTTCTCCCTCTGACATGAGTTAGGCACATTCCTTCGCTTTATCAGCTGTTCGATCAGTTGTTTTTGAGGTCACAAGGTTCAAACTTTAATGATAAGGGTTACCGAGTTATTACAGAATTAAAACAATATGTTTCATTTGAACTGCCTTTTTTAGGGCAAGCGCTTAACAGACAGCAGGGCTCTCACTTTGCCCTCACTTTTCTGTCATTTCGCATGGTTATGCAGTTGCTACAGTGACAAGTTGTTGCAGAGTTATTCTTCATGAGGTCCTCTATCTGGGGTTTGGAGTTTGGAAAAACATAATGTTTATTAACATTATTGGACTTCTCCTGTACAAGTTGTCCTGCGCGGCAGTATGCAGAAACTATAGCATTCAGCTGACCTATTGGTGTGCAATCAACCTGACAAGCCTAGCCATGGTGCTCAGATATAGCAGAGAGTGTCTACTTGAGATTGGTCAGACCTATGATCATTGTTTAACATTGTTAACTCAGCTGAGTGAAGTGACTTACCAACCTGTCAAACAATGCAAGCAAGCAAAGAGGCACAAGACTGAGCGTGGCAAACAAGCAGGTTCACTGAAACAGAGGAAAATCGGTGTTGCCGTCCACCCCAGAGTGAACAAGTCACTCAAGCAGAACCAACCAAGGGTAAATTTTGATACCCTCACTATTGTGCACACCCCTGGAAACAACACAAGTCAGACACCCTTGGAAACAACACAAGTCAGACTGAGAATATCCCTGTAAATACTCCCAACATCAAAATGTGTCTACTTAACACACGGTCAGTGAGAAACAAGTCGTCAGAATTACATGACTACATTCTAGACCATAACATAAGACAGTTTGCCTGTAACTGAAACCTGGCTGAAGGAGAATGATGATGTGGCCAGCAACGATCTTGTGGGATACAACATTCAAGCTTGTAACAGATTGGATCGACAAGGGGGCGGCATAGTTTTCGTACACAAATTGTGCCTCGATGTGCAGCTCTCAATTAAGACTCAACCTATTTTCTCCAGTATGCAATATTTGGACTTAAAGATCGTAATCAATGGCCTAACAACCAAACTCATAGTGTGTACCGACCCCCGCAATCACGCAAGAATAACGCAACATCGGATGTCATCACTGGAGATCTTCGTCTACTGATAGATACTACAATGTGTACCAACGAACACACGATAATGATCGGTGACTTTAACATCCATGTCAACGACGACTCCAACGCCTTGTCATCTAGATTTGCTGATATTCTGTATAAACTAACCCTCAAACAACATGTCACATCTGCTACCCACAAAAGTGGTCACATTCGGGACCTGGTCATCACCAAACAATCAGACGACATTCTAACCTCTGTAGCTGTTACTGATCATGGCATATCGGATCACAGTACTGTGACCTGCCGGCTGAGGCTGAAACGACCATCTGCGCCCAGGAGAGTCATCACATACAGGAAAACCAGAACCATTAACATCGATCAATTTCAGAAAGACATTGATACTAGTGAAATCCTTCTCCTATCAACATCGACATCGACCGATGTGAACGTTTTAGCCGACACTAACAACCGAGGTCTACATGAGCTGCTGGACAGGCATGCTCCACTCAAGACTTGCAGTATTGTAGTAAGACCTGACACCAGCTGGATGACCGATGAGGTGAGACTTGCTAAACACGAGCGTCGACGCGCTGAAAAAATCATGGCGGCAGACTAGATTAGAGGTCCATCGTCAAATATTTCAAGCTGCCAGGATTAAGGCTAACATCTTCACCCACCGGGCTAAGATCAACAATATTAAGTAGTCAGTTTCTGAAAATAGGAACAAACCAAGACAACTCATTGCTATTACCAACCGACTTACGAAACCGAGAACTGCAATCAAGGAACAATCCACGGAGCTATCAGAGGACCAGGCAAATTCCTTGGCAGACATCTTTACAGCCAAAGTTACGCGACTTCGACTTGAATCCCTTTCAACATCAGATGAGTCCTATTCGGCTCTACAGGACGATGTACCATTCTAAGGGAAGCTACTTAGGGAGTTTGCGAAAGTCGAAGTTACAGAGGTTACTGAAATTATAAAAAAAGCACCTGCTAAGTGTTGGATCCTCTGCCTACATGGCTTGTCCGAGGATGTCTTTGAAATCTGTGGCCATGACCACGCTGATTCAAACATCCCTTAACAACGGGGAGGTCCCGTCATGTTTCAGGAGAGCTGTCATCACTCCAATCTTGAAAAACAACAACTTTGATCCAACAGTATTGAAGAACTTCCGCCCTGTATCAAATCTTCACTTCCTATCGAAAATCTTGGAGAAAGTTGTACTGAAGCAACTCAACGCCCACCTGTTTAGCTGTAGTCTACATGAAGCGTTTCAATCTGCATACAAGGCGAAGCACAGCACCGAGGCTAGTCGTGTGTGAGTGCAGAATGACATCCTTCGCAGCATTGACAAACAGGAAGTGGTGTTGCTTGTTCTACTTGACTTGTGAGCAGCATTTGACACGGTGGACCACGAAACGCTCCTCTCAAGACTACAGAACACCTTCGGCATTCGCGAAACTGCTCGCGTCCGGTTCAGATATTACCTGTCGGGTCGAGTAATGCAGGTAAAAGTTTGCTGAGGCCTACTCAAAGACACACCCTCTCAAATTTGGCGTGCCCCAGGGATCAGTGCTTGGACCAGTGCTCTTTTCTGTCTACATCTCTCCACTAGGGAAAATCATCAGGAAGCACGGCCTGCAGTTTCATGGATACGCTGATGCCAACCAGTTGTACATCAGTGTGAAAGCAACCGCAGTTGCAGGATCCCAGGACAAGATGACTAGATGTATTCAGGACATTCGCAAATGGATGTCTAGCAACTTGAATTAAATGGACAAGACCGAGTACATGGTCACCAGTACCAAACAGCAACTGAACAAGGTCCCAAGTTGTCCCCTTGTAGTTTGAGATACTCTGGTTGATCCAAGTGACAAATTCAAGAACCTAGGAGTGATGTTCACGAACACCATGCCATCTAACCAGCAAGTGCTGAACACCTGTAGAGCCGCTAACATCCATCTAGGCAACATCTGCAAGATACGGAGATACTCCTACGTTTCCTCGAGACTTGATTATTGCAATTCCCTCATCAATGGATCTGGCAAGATTCAAAGTCTCCAAATAGTTCAGAACTGTGCAGCCAGAATCATCAACAGAACTAAACCAAACGCCCGTACTTCAGCAACTGCACTGGTTACCAATCCAACAACGGATAAGACTCAAAATTCTCTTACTGGCACACAGATCTTTATATGAGGATGACTTTCTCATCTACATGAAAGGACTTGTCAACGAGTATCAACCTTCAAGACATCTCAGATCTGAAAGAAGTCCTTTCTTGCGTATTCCTGTGACCAAAACCGGAATTGGCAGCGACGCCTTCTCAGTGATAGCCCCAGTTCTTTGGAACTCTATTCCCCTCCAACTCTGTTGCATCGACAACGTCTCATCCTTCCGAAATCACTTAAAAACCTTCCCAATCTCTGAAATCTCTCTACCCTAATTTGTTTAGCGCCGTTGAACAGCTGTAAGCTGGAAAGCAGGAGCGTTATAAATGCATTATTATTATTATTATTATTAACTGTAGTTCTTGTACAGCATTGTGTTTACGTACGGTCTATTGCCCACGTTAAATACACAAGAGGCAGCCATGATGTTGTAGCCTTATCCTTCGTGGTTTATCGTCTGATGTACCCTCTGTGTTGATTGTACACTGATGTACCC
>VKKT01003274.1:192483-202976 GCA_008038995.1 Haliotis laevigata | reverse complement strand
CGGGTCTTCGGCGTGACGAGCCAACGCTTTAACCACTAGGCTACCCCACCGCCCCCTAGATCACCATACTAGGGGCCATTGGGAATTACAGTGCATTTGCTTCCTACTGGACCCTAGCTGGCTTTACACCATCCCTTCAGCCGTTAGCAATTTAGGAAATCTAGTCATACAATAAAAGACACATATTCTACGATTAAAAAGGTGGAAAGTTTTAATTTACTTTGAATGTTTGGGGACTTACGTACCCACTCAGGATGACAACAGTTTTACAGTACTTTAACACCCTTTGAGGACACAGCCACTCACAATCGAAGTTACTAATATAAACTTCCAAACATAAAAAATGTATCTATAAATCATTCAGAAAATCTAATTCTTTTAAAAATGCAATAATTAAATGAGAACTTATATCATTAACAAGATTCTTCATAGTTTGCGATTTGAAGTAGATATCCCTTGTGATGGAATATTCAACACAGTTAAGCAGGACATGCTTTACCGTGATTCTTTCATCACAAGGGATACAAAAACGGAGGATCCTCATCTTTTAACAGGTATATCTAGTATATCTAGTATGGCCAATCGTCGCACGATGACCTCTTCAAATCTGAACTGACAACCCTGGTACTATAACCAATATAAGGTTTTATTGCATGTAATTTATTTATACCTACCAGAATGTCCCACGTCTTCTGCATGAGATCACGGATGTAAGTTCTAATGCTAGGTTTGTAATCAGAGTTTGGAATAAGAAGTGGTGTCACAGATTTGTTGAGTGCTGCCTTGACAGCAAGATCGACCATTGTATTCCCAGAAATGCCAACGTGGCTGGGCAGCCAGCAGAGGACGAAGTCGCATTTGCCAGTAGCAAGATCATTATATAATTAAATAATTTAAGTGGATGTTTACAAGAAAGATTTTTAATCGCCTGAAGGCAAGAAGTTAGTGAGTGAGGGAGTTATTATTTAAAGTCACATCGGCAATATTGCAGCCATATCGTGACGAGACCATATTTGACATTAAAGTGGAATATATGTATATTATAAAAACCTGTCGACGAAGGACAGTAAAACAACTAGAATTAAACAATTAGAATTAAATCTAGCGTGGAAAGTTTAAAACTAATAGCACAATTGGGACAATACAATATGAAAACAGGTTATAGATCGCCAACAACTGAAGGTAGATCACCATACTAGGGACCATGGGGACTTACAGTACCTTTGCTACCTGCATGGACCCTAGGTGGATTTACACCATCCCTTCAGCCGCTGGCGATCGAGGAAAATTTAGCCGGAAGTTAAAAGAACAAAAATACTACGATTAAAACGTGGCAAATTTACATCTTACTTTGAAAGTTTGGGAACTTACGTACCCTCTCAGGAGGACAATAATTTTACGCTACTTCAACCCTCTTTGAGGGTACAGCCACTAACAATCTCAGTTACTTATCTAAACTACCAATAACAAAATATGTATCTATTTACAAATTAGTTAACAAGTCTAATTTTTTTTAAATGCAATAATTAAATGAGAACTATATTCCTAAAAAGATCCTTCATAGTTTGTGATTTGAAATAGATATCCCTTGTGATGGCTGAAGGCAAGAAAGAGAGTCGGAAAAGATAATATAGTTTTCATATTTCGGGTGTGTATTAATATATTTTAGGCTGTTATTATGGCACTAGTTTCTGCTGTGAAAATAGAGCTGTTATTCAGCAATCGAGAAGATATTGTTTTGGATCCAATGACAGTGGGACAAGCAACTGCGCCACCATCCTTGTAAATAAGGATAATGATCAGACACGGTTAAACCCACTCGGACTTGTAGTTGCCTATCTGTTAAAAACTGTGATATAAAAAATGAGGTAAACGACCCCTTAAACCAAAACCATGTAAATCCTTTCGAATGCCGTGCTTCGAAGTAGTATCGTATGCTTTCTCCAAATTAAAGAAAATTGATTCTATGTGTTGTCTACTTGCATTACGAAGTAATTTTATCAAATTTAACGCATGATAAAATATTTTATGGCGCTTCAGTGATTTTTCCTTCCTATTACCTCCCTTACACCGTCAACCTTGCTGTTCCCTAAAATAGTAAATCTCGAGTTACCCCCGACCCCGTTTTAACCTAATCCAAATTTTCCGCAGCAAAAAGATTCATATGTTAATGGCAGTGTTTATGAATGTCGGGAAGAGGAGCTGGAAGAAACAGGCTGCGGTTGGCAACATGGAGCTCACACGGTCAACCCTGGGAGCAGCGCTACGTCGCAGGTGAGTATAGGTTACCCTATGTTTCCCAATAAAGCCATGTAAATGATAACATTTCTTCAACCCCCGTTAGGATTAGCTTTCCTGGTGAGGAAATTGGCAGGGAGCCAATAAGTTCACATGTGGTAGGCCTGCATGCAGGTTATTTTGACAACATGGTGAGTGAGTGAACCAAGCAACAGAGAGATCAAGGTGGAAAAGCAAAGTCATGAAATTAATGCACCAGTTCATTTGGGGTTACCCCCTGTTAGCAACACGTCACATACACATGATGATGTCACTGCAGGGGTGGATACAGCTTTTTGAGAATGGGGCGGTGCACACTATTGAGTAAAGGAGGGGTGCACACTTAATTTTCACCTGAGTTTCAATGGTAACTTAACAAACTTTCACACACTTTGGGCTTACAACTGAACAAGCTGACAATGAATGTCTCTATCCCACAAGAGAAGATACAAGAAGCAAAACTTCTTTTTCATGACATATTGAGGAGGAAGAAAGTTAAGTTATTTGAAATGCAGTCACTAATAGGACTATTGAATTTCTTCTGTAGAGCAATTTCGCCAGGTAGAGCTTTCGTGTGGAGGCTTATCAAATCAACATGCGAGTTATCAAACAAACATCACCATATTCGCATTATCAAAGAAAAAAGAGGATATATTCGTATGGCTCTCCTTTTTAGACAATCACAATGGTACAACACTGTTTCTCAATCGACACTGGAAGAGTCATGAACACTTGAGCTTGTACACTGATAGCGCAAGGAGTGTCGATTTTGGGATATACTTTGACAAAAAATGGTCTTTTGGACAATGGTCAAATGAATTGCATACTATGGGTTATACATGAGATACATTTCTGGAACTCTTCCCTATATATATGTCCTTGAAGCTCTGGGGAAACGAGCTGAAGAATAAGAGAGTACTGTTTTACTCGGACAATCAGGATGTGGTAGCTATCATATACAAATTCACATCTCGATCTCCCTTGGTTATGCTCATTGTACATTGTACAGCAGAGTATATTGAGTACAGAAAGAACATTATATCGGATTCATTGAGCAGATTGGGATTTGATGTTTTTCAGCAACAGGTTCCCAATGCTCTACACAGGGCGACCCCGCTACCTGAGCAGATATGGGAATTATCCACGCAGAGACCCATCGTCTGTTACAGCAATCAGTGTCACACAATACCAACATAGCCTACAAAGCAGCACTAAAGGAGTTTCAATCTTTCGAATTTGCGAAATTGTTCTTGGTTGCCCAGAACAGACAGAGAAACTTCTGTTTTTGGTTTATCCTACCTCAATTTCAGTAAAGATTCGCTACTCCAATACAGATCAAGCCGGGAGAGGTACAACACTTCTTATCTGCGAGCACCCAGATAAGTCTGTCTGTCCGGTGTTGGCGATGAACCAGTATTTGTCAATAAGGTCAAAGGGAGGCAAATATATATACAGCCACTTTAACAGTGAGCCTGTCACAAGGTCACAGTTTAACGCAGTATTGGCAAAGGCAGTCAAGTTTGCTAATCTCGACTCAAGAGTTTCCAAATCACACAGCTAAAGATTTGGAACAGCATCGTCAGCTGCTACCCTCGGAGTACCACCTTTCAAACGATGGGGCAGATGGACATATGCTGCATATGCAATTATATCCGAATGTCTTGGGATTGGTAACTCCCACCTTTCATGATATCATCCAATGAAATCTGAATGAATGTATTAATATTAATGATTCTTTCATTATATCTCGGCAAGTCTGCTTCAGAAATCTGGATACTGGACTCCTCATTTATCTATTGGGTGCATAAGCCGGCAATTAGACGTCCGGTGGGGGCTCGTTACATGGCTGAGCAAGCGTGGACTGAAATGGCAGCACGAACATACAATGATCGAGCTACGAGCTACGTAAGGTTTGTTTAATTGTGGGGACAAATTTATAGGTATAAATTTGGGAGTGGTTTTGTTTTGCTAATGCCTATCCTCTCAGAGGTAACCCTTCGGAGGTTAACCTGGCTGGGTTACGTGACATATATATCACGCTAACAGTATCTTTCGGTACTGTTACAATGCTTGCTCTCTCTTGGTCACCCATAGAGAGCTACGGGTCAAGGAGATCTATGTCTTCGGGCCGGCGCTTGGCATGCTTATATAGTATATACCACCTATCATCTGTCACTTGCCAGCAATAATTTCAACCTTTCTAATGTGTAATAAACTGGCTACGCCCTTATCATCCCAATTTACATTTTCCTTGATTGGCCTCGCTGACAGTAGGCATAAATGATCAATGGTACTACGATTTTACAGGAAACCACATTGAATATTTGTAATGAGTTTACGGTTTCCAGATACCAAATATTGTTTACCATTCGTTCAAAGATTTACAGACACAACTCGTTAAAGAAATTGCTCTGTAATTTGAAGGATCGCTATGATCCTGTCGAGGTTTGGGTATAGGGACCACAATGACATTACGCCACGAAGGTGGGAAAGTCCCTGATGTCCATATTTTATCAAATATATCTAGAAGGGTTTCCAGACATGAATCAGGCAAATGCATATTGTGTATATTATCAGCCCCTGTTGCTGTATCATGAGCTTGCTCAAGGGCAGTATGTAGCACATGTGGTGAGAATAACTCATCGTATTCTTCACCATTGTCTGAGTTAAACATTATTCTTTTCTTCTCCTGTTGATTCTGATGTTTTTGAAACTCAGGGACATAACTGGATGGTGAAGAATGTTTGCTTACTTTATTTACTATTTCAGATTTATTTGTTAATAGATTATCACCATAATTCAGATGGTGTACAGTAGATTTTGAACCTTTGCCCTTTATCCTCTGGACCTATTCCACACCTTTGACATAGGTGTACGGGAATGTATTTTAGAAACATAATTCGTCCAAGACTGGCGCTTATTCTGTTTAAATGCGTGTCGAACCTTGGCATTAAATAATTTGCTTGATCTAAACTATAGACTGTAGGATGTCGGCGAAAATATTTTTCTGCTTTCTTCCTACTCTTTCTGACATGTTTATGTTCATTAGTAAAACAAGGTTTACGAATATGTGGAATTGCAGAGGACTTTGGTATAGTTTGGTAGGCAATGGCATTTAGTATATCTGAAAAGTTTAAGTGATCAGCACTTAGTGTCTTAAATAATTACCAGTCAGCCCTGTTCCTTCTCGATAAAGGTGGATCATCACCGGGGTTGATTGTTTCGAGAATGGTGGGTAAGCGTACTCATTGCAGGCCGTCATCACATAGCTGTGTTATTGCAGGATGTTAAACAAACAAGGAAACAAATAGGAACAGGTGTGTGTGAGGCAAGACAATATGTCGCTTTCAAAGACATGCGAATATGTGGCACAGGTCAAAATTAGGGAACAGTAACAGTCATTAGTTCTGTCACTAATTTGGAAATGCCCTCCCAATTTATAGAATAACACCTTTCCTCGGTTCTTAAAAGTTGTTATGTCCATTAAACAAGTTTTGCAAAAACGAATTAAGGACTTAAATATTTAGACGATTACCAAACTGATTTTTCTGCCTCACGGATTCAATGGGTGATAGGAGTAATAGAAAACAGTGCACGAATAGTGTAAAATCAGGGAAACTATACTCTATCTTTTAACCTTTGTTGGTTGTTAAGTTAAGCTACCATTGAAGGTCATCAACACGCCATTGCCGAAAACGATGCAAGTAATGTAGGTCGTCATGTTCAACCTTTTCTCGTATCTGTTTTCGAGCCTGTTCAAGCAGCAGGTCTTTTCCCCTACGCTTATATTCCTCTTCACTCTGTTTCATCTCAATATATATCTTTCTCTTAAATTCTCTTCTCATGTTTTCCAACGCTTCCACTTGTTCTACATGTCGTTTCACTTCTTCTTCCAGACATTTCCTTTTCTCTTTTTCCTTCAGACTCAATTCTGTTAGTTCTTTTTCAAGTTGTTTCTCCATTTCTTGCATTTTTAGACGCTGGCCCTGTACCTGTTCTTCAAAGGCAGCCGCTTCTTGTTTCAGTTTCTCTTCTAATTGTTCCTGTCTCTTGCCTTCGAGATTTTCCTTCTTCTCAGCTTCTCGCAGATCTGCTTCATGTCGCTGATACATCTCATTTGTATAGCACTGGCCGCCGTTTTCATCAACCAAGTGATTTACCATGTCTATCAGGCCTTTGGTAAATTTCTCCTTCTCTTCATCCGTTCCTCTGTTGTTTACAGCAATAAAACGAAGACTTGTATCAAATAGAAACTGCTTCAGTCTCATAGGAATATCTCCAAGATAGTTGTCAATTGTGTCACCTACCTCTTCCAAGTCATCTTTTCAAGTAAATACAACAATCACGAATCTTTTAGCTTCTTGTCCAAAGCATTGCAGGAACGTTTCCAGTGTATTTTTGTCTTCTTCACTGAACCTTCCAATTCTCACGATGAAAAGAATGGCGTGTATTCCAGGAGATGACATACCCACGCATTTCATGACCTCTTTCTTGATGTCTTCATGTGATCTGTTTGTGTCCCAAAAACCCGGGACATCAACAAGTTGCAAGTCGTACCCAAAACGTTTGAAGGAATGTTGTTTACATTTCTTTGTAACAGACATTGCCCTTGCTAATGCTTGGAATATCTGTGCCCCCTTTCCGGCTCCACATATTGTATTTCCTGTGGCACTTTTACCTGCTCCAGTCTTTCCAACAAGTACCATTCGAATTTCCCTCTCCAGAAAACCTTTTCCTGTGAAGGAGAACAAACATCATCCTACACACACGGAAGATCACATGGGTGCATAAAGATAGGCAGAGACTAATCGTTTTAAATTACCTAAAATTACGTTTAATACGTATCTTTTATTAAACATTTTCATTCAGAAGTTCCCGAATTATGATATAATAGTACTATTAATAATTGTATAAAAATGAACAATATGGCAAATATATCGGAAACTATAGAATTAGCTGTATGATAATACTGAACGAAATAGCAGCTGGTACTGAAGTATGGCTAGCGATCTTGATGGACAATAGGTGTTAGATGGAATGTTCCAAACTTGACGTTTTTCATTCACTCATTTAGCAGACATCTTTCATAAATGTTACTTGACAGTAAAGGTTTGTTGTTTTTGTTACTTTATACTATGTGTACATGTCAGTCTCACTGAAAACAATAATCTCACTGTCACTTGATAGTTGCTTTGGTAGGCTTTTTTTCAGTTCCAAACACACAAGTGGTTCTTTTTAAATATTACAGTTATTATGACCTTACATACCATAAACAAGCGTTGTGGTTGAAGGAGTCAACAAATGTTTGCTTTGCTGCACATCATCATCATCAAGGGATCCTGTAACAAAATGTACATTCTTCCTATCCAAACAAATTCTACATAGTGATGATATAAGTTGTCCTGAAGAAAATTCCATCTTACTTTTTAGACACGTTTCCTTTCGAATTAGTATATGTGTCCTGATTGTTGTTGTTTTTCGGACGGGTAAAAACTATCCTTGACAAAAGTCACATGGGCTTTCACCATTGACAACGTTGCATTTCTCCTCGATTATCAAAACTGTTATACTTCTTTTGTTGATAATGTCCAATCTTGAAATTTGTGAAAATAATAAGATAGAATTTAATCATACACCGTCTCTATTTTTTAAACGATGTGTAAAGCTGTTTGTAGTTCTAAACTTTACCTGATCACATTAACTTGTTAGATATGGTTGTTGCATTCCAAACTGGATGAATCGGTGACAAAACTTATGTCTGATGCCATTACCTTTTTTGACTTGTACCATACGTTCCCGTATTATTTCAGGTGAACAACGGACTCGGCTTTTCATATCTTTATGACGGGTGCCACCGGTGTAGCAGGATATGCTCACGTCCTCGCGAACACCTGATATATATGCTGTCATCATATCTTGTAGTGTCATTCACTGGACTGTCTGGTCCAGATTCGACTGTGTACACATGATCTTTCCTCATGGTGTGTTTGTTAACGCCGCACTCAGCAATATTCCAGCTATATGGAGGCGGTCTGGCAAGAATCGAGTCTGGATTAGACAATCCAGTGATCACCAACATGAGCATCAATCTCCGCAATTGGGACAGGATGACATGTGTTATCCAAGTCAGCAAGCCCGACCATCCTGTCCCGTTAGTCGCCCTTTACGATAAGGACGAATTGCTGAAGACCAATTCACGTGTACGTTTGTCTACAAACAACATCGTACAGTTGTAATAGTGCTGATACGTACTCATGATATAGTCAGTAGTTTGCAATCGACTCAATATTGTATTCATAGTACTCTGTCAACACATAGAGAAGAGAGTTGAAGCAAGCTGCTTACCAATACCTTTCTGTCTATGGAAAACCCAGCGCTTTAGTGCAGCGGCCAACAGCTGCGGAAGGTGTGGAACCTGAGATAAGCAGTGTTCTCCATCTTCGTATACAACAACGTAAAGGAATTTCTTTCCTTCAGCCAACAGATCTGTTTGTCCGAGGTCGCTGAAAGTCGTCTGATCAATATTGTGTTTTCTGTAAGAAATTTAAACGTATACGTAATATGTCATCTCGATCTACCTATGTATCATGTTTAACATCCCACTCAACAATATTCCAGCTGTTTGGCGGCGGTCTGTAAGTAATCGAATCTGGACCAGACAATCCAATGATTAACTGCATGAGCATCAAGTGTGATTCGCGCCTAACAACCCGATTCATTAGCCGACTCTTACGACAGGCATGAAGACCAAATCTAACCCGGAAATTGCAGTCGAGGACACAGATGAGCTTATTGAAAACGATTTCTAATAATCTAATCTTTAGTTCATACTGCAGTAATGCAACATTATTATATTCCTTTTGAGCTTGATTTCGTAGAGCCTGGTTTCCGCTCATTCGATGTTTTTCCACAATTTGCTGTTGACAGGCAGTGGCCACTGACTTATGACAGTTTTGTGGATGCCAATAAATCGTAGACTTGTTGCATCTCACAATTAATAATAATTAATAGTATCAAGTATACCAAAACTCTTTGATAAGCAGACGATAAATAATGGTCCACTGACACTACATGAGCTTCCTTAAATTCAGAAATGACACCCTAAGCACGTGTATGGTGGCGCTGTGTTCAGACCTTGCAAACGATGCTGAAGAAATGCTGGGATCAACGTTAATGGTTTATCTTTGTCTCAAT
The DNA here is from genome assembly GCA_008038995.1 of Haliotis laevigata. Classification (NCBI taxonomy): domain Eukaryota; kingdom Metazoa; phylum Mollusca; class Gastropoda; order Lepetellida; family Haliotidae; genus Haliotis; species Haliotis laevigata. Next base: position 193,505 of record VKKT01003274.1, on the reverse strand, counting down.
GAGTTGTTACGACATTTAATGCATCAATTAAGCTTTGAAAAAGTTTTATGGTTGACAATTCGTTTCAAAATTTGATGCATCAGTGACAAAATATGTTGCCCGATGCAATTTCCTATTTTAACTTGTACCATACAATCCTTAATATTATCAGGTGAACAGTTGATGAGCCTTTGCATAAGTTTATGACGGCTGCTACCGGTGGGCATGATGCTCTCACATTTTCGAGTACATCTGGTATCATCACTATCTGATAGGTCCCTAGTATGGTGATTTGCCTTCAGTTGTTGGTGATCTATAGCCCGTGTTTTCCATTGTATTGTCTTCTTTAATTAAATTGTTTTAGTTTTTCATGCTAGTTTTATATTCATATCTATGATACTCTCGTATTTGTACTGTCCTTCGTGACAGTCTTTTCATAATTTGCATGTGTTTATGGTGAATTAAAAACTTGTTGTAGTCACGATATGGCTGAAATATTGCCGATGTAACTGTAAATCTTAACTCACTCACTCACTCACTATCTGATAGTGATTCATGAACCCAAGGTCTGTCATCGTATCTCCTATAGTGTCAATCATTGGAGTGTCTGGTGCTGACACGATTGTCAGACAATCTCTGAAGATCCTTGGTACAGATATAATTTCTTCAATTCTAACCGGTGATATAAAGATGAAACACAAAGTATAACCTCATTCTCATGATGATCACATTGACAGTGTGAAACTGGTTAGAATTGAAGACATTATATCTGTAATTTGTAACAAGGATCTTCAGACTGTGTGTTTTGTGTGTTTATAACTTGGACCATGAACTCATATTCATTGTTATAATATAAATTGTTATACATTGTGTTATATATGTAATTGTAATCATATATATGTGATTGTAATGGTGGTATCCATACAGTGTCGTTGCTGAACAAGTATTGATAAAATGTTCTATTTACAAAATAATTGTTTATACGTAAGAAATGTTATTAAACATTACCTTGCACGTTCGATCAGTTTGAGATCATCTGATAT
>VKKT01003274.1:96404-108133 GCA_008038995.1 Haliotis laevigata | reverse complement strand
CAGCGAGCCTGACCACCCGATCCCGTTACGACAAGCATGGGTTACTGAAGATCAATTCTAACCCGGATGTTCACGGTGGTATCTTCAATAGGCAACATACCTCATACTATCACATGTCATGCATTAATAATTGTCTGGGTAAGGGGCAGTTTTAACTGACTCAAATTCTAGAATTCTAAAATAATGTACACACGCTGAGCTAATTATTGAAGCTAAGTGCTATTATTAACAATGTTGAAAATCAGAAAGTACAGCGCATCATTAATTTATACTATATTTTGTGAACTGTCGCAAACAAGCCGTTATCGCTTATGTGACATCATGCAAAATCATCCTTTATGGCGTTATATACAGAAGACTCTTAAGTGCTTTAAATACAACAACTTGGGAACGTGGGTAAGAAGAGACTCACGTGACTTCATACCCAATAGGATTCCATAAAAGTCTCTGAATACTGAAGTCTTTTCTAAATGAACACAACGCCTTGAGGACGAAAAACATCATGGAGTGATTTATGTTAGTTTACTCTACATGTTGATCACATTTGACGCTTAAATGACATCATAAACAAGAAATATTTAAAACAAGAAAAACCGGAATAATTTTATAAGCAGAAAATAAAGAGACATATCTTGCAGTACTTCCTGGACAAACTGTTCTAAGTAAATATATACACACTTACGTGGACCCATTAAAATATTTTTGACACATGTATTTAAAGAATAAGTAAAAACCCATTTGAGAACAGCCCTGGCAAATATATCTGAGTAGTGATTACATATGCAAAACACAATATTATTTAAATAAATTGGTCAAGTAGAGACTACAACCAAACTATCTAGAACGATTAGGGCAAACTTGTCAATCAAAGGCACATGTTACACAATATACATCAATCCGGGAAACGTGTTCAATCAAAGGTTAAAATCACACTAAATATAACCACTAGGGCAAACTGGTCAAGCAGAGATATATCACATATTACAAACACCCTGTTCAAAAGGCAGAAAGTACAGATTTGTGCGTTGCAGTATATTTGATAAGCAGATACACAAGTTCTTTCCTTTAGAAAATCTTCGATACATCTTTGAAGTAGACAGGCCAGCCAAGGCATATAACTTCCAGTTGAAATTTGTATAAAGTGACAATTAGACAAAATAAAGACTAAATGAAGACAAAAATGCCTCTATATACAAACGTCAAGGTATATCTCCTATGTAGATACGTGTGTGACACTATGTACAACATAAATGACAAAGAGAAGTAGAGACTTAAATGACACAAGGTACAATATTCAGGAAAACATTGGTCAAGCAGAGAGTTGAATGGCACTAAAAATACGTATTAACGGCAGACCAGTCAAGCAGACCTAAAAAGTGATTAATCCAATATGCCCTTGGACATGAGTCAACTAGACACATCAATGACATCATATGTAACAGGTTTTGCATATGTTGACCTTTTTGGGCCAATGTTTCAGCATTGCTCTTACAGAAACGCCATCGCCTCCCCACCATCCCTCCAGAACATTTAATTGTACAACATTCAAAATGGAACGCGTTAAAGGGAGACTTATGTGACTTAGTCCTTGACAAGGCGCTCAAGTATATGATTTCAATGACACTACAGACATCCAGACTTTACTACAATTTTGATATGTACAATGATATGATTAACGATATCCTGTTACGTTCTGTTCATTGAGGACTATTACAGGACAAGAGAACGCATTGAGCAAAATATTCCTATACATAAAACATATGTATTCTTATCAATATTGACGAACAGGGAATTGATTTTTGGGATTTTTTCATTTACTCATTTTGTACACATTTACACAATCACCTTCTTCCCAAATATTGTATTGTATATCCTACAAAAGTAGATCTGCTGGCACCCCGCATTATTCACAATATTCAAGCTTAGTCTAAATATAAATTTCTTAGGTATAAATAGCGCAATGCATTTTTTAAAAGATAGAAAACTAGTGTGCACCTCCCCTAGAAATGTACATTGCTTATACAGTACATGTTATATAATGCGTCGGTGGCCTATTTATCGAACTGAAACATTCTTCATTGGAACTGAAACAACTTGACTGTAATGTAAAGGTAAAGACATTAACAATGGAATTAGCAAAATATTGGACAAACTGGACGAGCGTAAAACAAAATTACGGGGTCATATTTACACAATATCCTTGGCAGTTTCGAGACTTCAGTGGAAACTGAAAGCACACATCGGTTGAGACATTTGATACTATCGCCATCAAACGCTAGACAGTGGGGTAGCCAGGTGTTTAAAGCATTTACCCATCACGCTGTAGACCGATTGTGAAGCCCGTGATATTGCTGCAGCATTTCTAAAGGCAGTCAGTCAGCCCGTCAATCACTTGGCATGTGGTGGCCTAATTGACATTTTATATGATGTCATGGCTCCATTCATTGAAGACATCACTGAAATAACACAATGTTCTTCAGCAAAGTCAAATAAGTAAACCTCAGGTGAAACTGGACAAGAAAGGAGACTTCGTTGACACTATCAAACCTGAAGAAGAACACTTATTATCGATATACAACTTCATTATTGCAACAGTTGCGACGTTTCGGTGTAGACGCTAACACTGTTATCAACACTGTTATCGCACCTATTGCAATAAAGAAGTTGTCTTGTCTCTTCATCATCCCGGCTTCTAGATGCCACTTAAAGAAGTTACTATACACCATCCTTGAGGAAACTGGTCAGTTAGACACTCTGCTCTGCTCTGAACTGACCATGAAGATGTGGGACACCATCCTCACCCGAAATATCCCTCAGTGCCCCTCTATCTATCAGGGCTTTAGCAATGCTAAATCGGGGAACCTGAAGATTGTGTGAGGCCTTGCTATCCGACTTGATGACAAGTTCATTGCTAGTCTGGTCCCATGAGATGTTCTGTGCATCCTCGCAGATGTAGTACAACGGTGTCCGGCCATTGCAGTCTGTTGCGTTGACGTCCGCCCCGTGCTGAAGCAACAGTTGTACAATCTTCAAGTCAGCTTTTACAGTTCTACAAGCTAAATGCAGAGCAGTTTGACCAGGCGGAATAACACAGAAGCTTTTTGATTCCTCATTTCCACCGAGAAAAGTGTCGTTTATATTCTTTACATGTTTAATAATCTTCTCTGCGTGGCGTGATCCTGAGAGCACAAGCGAATGTAGAACCGTTAAGCCATTGTAGTCACTTTTGTTGACTAATGACGCCATCACAGTAGGGTCCAATAAAATCATATAATGGAATAGGTCATTGTCTATGTTTGCTCTGGAACAGAGATAGTGGAAAGCAGATCTCCCACTGTCGTCTGTCATGGCAACATAATCTTTAACAGCAGGAGGAACAGGGACACATGTGCTCTTCGTTGTTGTTTTGGAGTTGTCACTAAATTCTCCAAGACCCTGGAACAATTACATCATCATCCTTATTACACACAGTATCATACAAATCCTACTGTGCAACCAGTGAACTTTGATTAAATTTAAATTTGAAATTGGATTACAATGTGTATCAATTAACTTTGCTTTACACCTGAAAGCCAAATATGACTAAATACGAAATTCTACTGAATTCAGGAATTTTGTGCATTATCAGTTTAGCTGTCTTTCAGTCAAGGATGTGAGATGGTACATGACTAAGATACTTACAGAGTCAGAAGTGCTGTTCTCATACAGAGTCAGAAGTGTTGTTCTCATACTTACAGAGTAAGAAGTGTTGTTCTCATACTAACAGAGTCAGAAGTGTTGTTCCCATACTTACAGAGTCAGAAGTGCTGTTCTCATACAGAGTCAGAAGTGCTGTTCTCATACTTATAGATAGACAGAAGTGTTGTTCTCATACTTACACAGTCAGAAGTGCTGTTCCCATACTTACAGAGTCAGAAGTGTTGTACTCATACGTACAGGGTCAGAAGTGTTGTTCTCATACCTACAGAGTCAGAAGTGTTGTTCTCATACTTACAGAGTCAGAAGTGTTGTTCTCATTCTTACAGAGTCAGAAGTACTGTTCCCATACTTACAGAGTCAGAAGTGTTGTTCTCTTACTTACAGATTCAGAAGTGCCGTTCTCATACTTACAGAGTCAGAAGTGTTGTTCTCATACCTACAGAGTCAGAAGTGCTGTTCTCATACTTACAGAGTCAGAAGTGTTGTTCTCATACTTACAGAGTGAGAAATGTTGTTCTCATACTTACAGAGTCAGAAGTGCTGTTCCCATACTTACAGAGTCAGAAGTGCTGTTCTCATATTTACAGAGTGAGAAGTGTTGTTCTCATACTTACAGAGTCAGAAGTTTTGTTCTCATACTAATAGAGTCAGAAGTGTTGTTCTCATACAGTGTCAGAAGTGCTGTTCTCATACTTACAGAGTCAGAAGTGCTGTTCTCATCAACCGGCCTTTGGCCCCGTTTCCTTTTCTTCATATGCTGAGCAAGTAATAGTTCTACAACTTCTTTCCGCCCCGGATTGTCTGAAGAAGGTCTGCTGGTCAGTTCATTTGTGGTTGCATTATATCCAATTTCGCATGGACTCCGGCAGGCATAGTGCAAAGGTGTTCTTCCCCTCCTGTCAGTTGCACATATATTAGCCTTAGACTTCAGCAACTCGTTCACAACACCTGCTCCAGCTTTGGAGGAAATGCACGCTAAATGAAGTGCTGTCTGTCCTTTGTGGATGAATGTACTGACATCATGTTTCACAGTAACATCAACATCTTTTGTTTCATCCAAGGCAACTCTAATGTTATCACAAACTCCTGCAATAGCCATATAGTGAACAAAACTTATGCCATTGCCATCAACACCTTTGACATCAGATCCCCTATTTATCAGTAGTTCCAGGTGAGTAGCATTCTGTTCAGCTATGACTGAGGTCATTCCAAGATAGTGAAGTGGGGTATTGCCATGTCTGTCAGTCATGTCAACTCTAGCACCTTTCTGCAATAACAGCGCTATGTATTTGTGGATGTTCTCATTAGTTCGTCTGCAAATGATATGTAATGCTGTCATGTTATCGGGATCCTTTAGGTTGACGTCACAGCCGAGTTGCAACGCTTGTCCAATGATGCCATCATCTTCAGTGCTCAAAGCACAAGCGTAATGCAGGAATGTCCTCCCATGCCTGTCTTTTTTGTCAAATGCGCCAGTCCTGACGATCTCTGAAAATACTTCTTGTTTCCCATTTGGTTGTTGAAACCTTAAGCTGTAGTCTTCAACCGCAGGTCTCTTCTTCAAGATGGCCAAAGGAACAATTTGTTTCAGATCTGTCCGTTTCAAAAGGTACTCTGAGACGGAAATGCCTAAACCATCTGTCTTGTCTAAATCAGCACCGTTTTGTAATATCAGGGACACAATTTCTTTCGTTGACGACTCATTTTGACTTACATAATGAAGAGCTGTTTTACCGTGTTCATCTGTAGTGTTAACAAAGGCGCGTTTCTCCAAAAGAATTTTCACAGCTTCTGTGTCAATATGCTTTTGCATGCACAATACATGCAGGGGGGTTCGCTTGTTTCCGTCTGCAATGTTCACATCAGCACGTCCATGTATCAACAACATTATAGCCTCTCTGTTGACAGGCGTATGGTCACAAGCGTAGTGAAGTGGAGTCTTCTTGAAAACATCCCTCGCATTTACGGTACCGCCAGTGTTTAACAAGATCTTAAGAGTGCCTAGGTCTATATCGTTTGTTTTACACAAAATATGAAGTGGGGCTCGTTTCCACTCATCACAAATGTTCAGGTGTGAATCTTGGTTCATCAGCATATTCACCATCACTGATAAATCCTTTACGTCTTCCCATGCACAGATATAGTGCAATGGTGTGCTACCATGGTTATCTCTCATGTTGACATCCACCCCTGCTCGAATCAACACACGTGTCATATCGGTGTTTTTCTGTCTTTCACAGACATAATGGAGAGCAGTTTTTCCTTCCTTGTCGGATTTGTTCAAGTCACATTTCCCTTTTAACAATGCGTTCAAACACGACGTGAATATGTCTATCGCTGTTCTTGTATTTTCGCAAAGAAAATGCAATGGTGTCATTCCATCCTTGTCAGTAGCATTTGTGTCAGCACCGTAGTGGATCAGTTGTTCAATGACCCGAGGAACCATGCGTTCAAAAGCATAATGAAGTGGGGTCTTCATATAAGTATTGGAGTGGTTTACATTTGCACCATACTTCAGCAGGCAGCGTATGGTTTCATTCACATCACCACTGATGCAGCAGTAATGTAGTGGTGTGTTACCGAGTGCATCTTGTTTGTTGATATCGCAGCCAGCCTTCATTAACAAATCTAGCATTTCAGCATTTAGATTCCCATTTTCGGCAAGAATCATAATGATTGTCTTTCCATCCTCATCTGCAGCATTTACATCAGTGTCATGTCTAATCAAATACTCCAACAGATCTCTTTGTAATACATTGAACTTACAAAGCCGAAGAGATATGGTGTCTCCACGCGCATTTCTACAGTTGATGTTTGATCCATTTTTTATGAGAAGATCAATGACCTTGAGTGGATGGCTCGTTTCAGCAGCATAACACAGTGGCGTGTTACCGAAGATATCTATTGCTGAAACATCAACCCCGTGGCTAAACGCTATATGAAAAATCTCCCGATCAAACACTGAACTTTCACATAAGTAGTGCAGAACGTTCTTTCCCCATTTGTCACACATGTTAACATTGCAGTCACGCTGGATTAGTGCTGTAAACAAGTCTTCATCGATGTGTCTTTTAGCACACAAGTAATGTAGTGCTGTCTTCCTACTGTGATCTGTCACCGTAGCGTCACAGCCTCTTTTTAACACCAGTTGGATTGTAGTGTCGCTTCCTGACTTCATGCATAAATAATGAAGAATGGTTTGTCCATCTTCATCAACTGCACTGATATCTGCACCCTTCTCACAAAATAAGAGAAAGAGATCTTTGTCAAATTCAGTTTCTTCACACAAGAGATGCAACACCGATTTGCCATGACATTTCACTTTTACATTTGCTTCCATGTCAAGAAGGACCTGTACCGCAACTTTGTTGCCATGTCTCAAGGCTACGTGTAGCAGCGAATACCCGTCGGTGTTCAACTCGTTCAGAAAAGTTGAAGAGGTCTGAAAATGGAAAGACATTTCAATATCAATACAAATGACAACACAGGTAAGGATATGTCGTATTTTAATACTCTTATCTGACTGAATTTCCAGGTGTCTGAAAATCAGTGTACTAATTTCAGGGACAGAATGGTTGAAGGGTATGTTCATCAAAGGTAATCCTGATTGATGTTTGGTTGATTGGCACTCAGTAATATTCCACTTATATGGTGGTAGTCTGTAAATAATCGAGTCTAGACCAGACAATCCTGTGGTCAACACCATGAGCATCGATCTTCGCTATTGAGATATGTGCCAACCAACTCAGCGAAACTGACCACCCGATCCCGTTAGTCGCTTCATACGACAAGCGTGGTTTACGGAAGACCAAATTTAACCGGATCCTGATTGATGGGCCATCTTATTGTTATAATATGTGTCGTAAGTATCATCACTCGTTTTTACAAGAATCTGTGTCTTGTTACCTCCCTAACACATTAGAAATTATATTTTAAAAATCCAAATAAAATGCAGCTCATATCAACACTAACAAACCTCCATATCTTTCTTTTTACATTTGCTCTATCGGGGAGAACAGAAACTTCGTCACCAAATCTATAAAACAGTTCATGGATATTGGAGCATTTAGTGCTTACGTTTTTAGCTTCTCTCAACACTTGTTGAAAGAATGTTTCATTAAGGAGCATGTCATGTCTTAGAACATCGAAGTAGCCCTCTTGCAAAGCACATGCAAAGGTAGATGTGACCTTTCGCAAAACTTCTTTGTTTTCAGCATTGACGTATAAGAATCCTGCCTCCTCTTCTGTTGCCTGGACTTTCAGTCGTGGAATGACAAAGGTAGAGCTACAGTTCTGAAGAACAAATAGTAGATCTACCTTTCCCATTACCATTGCTACTGCCACGCGAACAGATGGATGACAGAACCTTATGTTATTGTTCTCTTGTAGGAATACACCATGAAATTGCGACAAGGGCTTTGGAATAACAGCTTCTTCTGTTGAGGTGAATTCATCATGTTGTAGCATACTGCGAAGAAATGTCATGGTTCCTTCGTCGTGTGCGTGGTCAGTGACTAAATTCGTTACATAAAGAATAGGATCTGAGAAAAATGAATGGACGTGTTCTGTCTGAATTGTCTTTCGCAATTCACAAAAGAGTTTAACGCAGAGTAGAAATCCATGCTTAGCACATGCAATATTCGTGTCAATGTTTTGGTCTGGATTCTGGTATTTATGCAGAAAGTATGTAAGAACTTTGGTCCGTTCATCAGGATTTTCTCTGAAGTGATCGGTTAGGTTGAAAACATTCCAGTAGAATATTTCCATAGCATATCCACCCAAATATTTCCATTCCTCGTCATGTTTGTTGCATATGAGGATAAAACGGACATTTGTGTCACATTCACCCTTGATGCTTTTATGTAAGTTATTGACAAACTCAACCCATCGTTTCCTTGTTTGTAGGTCACAAGTAGCATAGGTCAAAACATCCTTGAACATAAACACGTGGTTGGTCAATGCGTTAGCTGAGAAAAGTGCATAATCATTGGGACTGTCAATGATACAAATTCTCGCTCCTTTAGCCTTCATCTGCTCCAGAACCATATACCCAAGGGTTGTTTTCCCTTCTCCCGGACGACCTGTGATTGTGATCCACTGATTGTTCCCTTCCAACATGCTGATGACCTCATCAACAGCTGATGTTACATGGACGTCCTTGGTGCCCATTGCTATTTCAGCGCAGCTGTCATCTGGGAACAAGAAAGGAGTAATCTTTCTAATTGCATAGTCTGTACATGAATTGAGCTTTATCATAAACAACATACAAAGCATAACAGTGCAATTGTTCATAGATATTTCGACTATATGAAACAACACAGAGTTTTACTGAATCTAGCTTAAAACAGAATTTATCGGGATTGCTTTAACTTAACAACATCCACTTACCTAAAAGATTACGAACTTTGTCCATTGTATCAGCATCTGTAAAATGATTATTTATGTTTTTTAAGTTGTTATCACAAGAAGTAGATCTGAGAGTCTTCCTTGCCAGAATGTTCTCTTTTCAAAAGTACACCCCGGGCGCATAAAGATACAGAGTGTATGTGTCAATCTTACTGTCATTTGACACAGCATTGATTAGCCTGGCTTATATTAAGCTCTAAACATACAGTTGGTTCTTTGCAAGTATTAGGATTATGCTGATTTTACATACCATAATCAAGCAGTGTTGGTGAATGGGTCACACTTTCAGGACTTTTGGGCATATCTTCCTTCTCAAGCGATCCTGTAAAACGTCATATATTCTTTCCAGCCCAACATATACTACATAGATCTTTCGTCATGACTAGTTAATGTTAGATTCATTATCTCTTGAATTCGTAACAATGGTTATGCTTCTTTTGTTGATAATATCCAACCTTGCTTGCAGGTTGTAGAAAAAGATAGATGCTAATCATAAAGGCATGATCTTTATTTGCTTGAACAATACATAAAGTCGTTTGCAGTTCTTAAATTTGCCTGTTTCATATATTAACCTGCCAGTTACTATTGTCACCGCCCTCAGTCTTCCACAACAAACATCATTGGAGCAAGCTGCTCACAATTACCTTTCTGTCTATGGAAAATCCAACACTTTTGTGCATTTGACAAGAGCTTGGGCAGGTGTGGACTCTGAGATGAGCAATCTTCTTCACCTTGGTATATCACAATGGAAGGGAAGTGATTTCCTTCAGCCACCAGAACCTTTTGTCCAATGTCATTGAACGTCTTGCAATCAATATTATGGTTTCTGGGGAAAAGTTATAGACATTCTAGTACATTGTTTATTTGTCATCTTTCTATACCCATGTAGTATACAATAATCGTGTTCAAATCAGAAATACCATCCTACGAACGAGGGTTTGATGCTACTGTTTTCAGCGCTTGCAGACTATGCTGAGGACATGCTGTGGTCAGCCTGATATATTTATATTTGTTTCTAAGAATATAAACATATGATGGTAATTGTTGCAAACAACCACTGACGAAGAATCATATTTACAAAATAACAGTACTACGTAAGAAATGTTATTAAACATTACCTTGCACGTTCGATCAGTTTGAGATCATCTGATATGAGCAATGTTCGTCCAAGTTTCTGTAAACGCTGGCATACGGTGAGAGACAGGACTCGACCACCGCTGGCAGGGAAGGTATCAACATGCACTTCAGTGTGATCAATGTTCTCTGTCAGGATACAGAACTGTTTATGAGTCAAAAACCATAGAGTTTCATCGTTTTCGTCACTAACAAACTCGGTTGCTGCCATAGAAGAGAGAAAGGCATGGACAACATGCTTATACTTCTTGTTGTTCATACTCAAAGAATCAGGAATACAGAGGCGAGATCGTTCCTTCTCTATTCTTGCTAGCGATGACTCAAATGTTTCCTTCGACATGAGGTCTTTCTCATGCATTAACCCGTATATAGAGTTGAAGGTCATGGTCGTAAATTTCCGAACGTTCTTTGTAACGTTTTTCGAGACAGCAGAGTTGTATCGTTGATTAAGTTTCATATTCTTGGATACATCTGTCACAACAGAAAAAATAACCGCCGGACTTCGCTGTCTGAACAGACACACGTCCATAATAACTTCTCCGGGAGTCTCGTACTTAATGTCCATATTAGCAGTAACTGGGAGAGAATTTGCGATGTATGCAAGACCAACATTGTCCACTGTCGACAGTTCATTGAGTCTTGTCTTCAAATTAGTATAAGCCTCTTCTTCTGGAAAACTCTTGGGAAATATTTTGATTGTTTCTGGGCCTGTGAATGAAACGTCATATTTCATGAATGGTGATATTTTTATAAATGACACAGAATCAGCGATAAAATCGAAATCTAAAACCTTTAGTTCTAAACTCAAGCCCTCACCTCCTTGCAAAACCATGGCTTCAATATCCTCAAGACTTTTCTCAATCTGCTTGCAGGGGGGCCTCTTCTGATACAGGCCCCTTGTGTCTACCCTCTCGACAGGAAGGTCCGTTAGGTTCTCTGTACGTATACCATTGAAACAGAAGGTAAACTATCACAATAGGCAATACAGAAAATGAAATAGGCAGCAATGAAAATCAAATGTCATTTCACAAAGGGATGCAAATGTAAAGCCAGCCTTTGTGAAACAGTAATCTAACTTAACCAAGTTTGTTCGAGTGTCATCCAGATCTCTTCACAATGGGCCTAAGCTTGCAACAAAAGTATGTCACATTATGTTAATATCAGCTTACACTGCAGCAAGGTTGCCATTTAGACAAAACACAACAATTACACTGCAGCGGGGTTGCCATTTAGACAAAAAACAATAATTAAACTGCAGCAGGGTGGCCATTTACACAAAAAAACAATAATTACACTGCAGCGGGGTTGCCATTTAGACAAAAAAACAATAATTACACTGCAGAAGGGTTGCCATTTAGACAAAAAAATAATAATTACACTGCAGCAGGGTTGCCATTTAGACAAAAAAACAATAATTACACTGCAACAGGGTTGCCATTTAGACAAAAAACAATAATTACACTGCAGCAGGGTTGCCATTTAGACAAAAA
>VKKT01003273.1:140775-157561 GCA_008038995.1 Haliotis laevigata | reverse complement strand
TCATGATCGGTGATGGAATTCCTCGACTTTTCTGCCAACCCATTGCATTCAGCTCAGTTCTACTTGTCTCCTTACAGACAGCCACAGTTCCTCTATATCAATCAAAGTTTTCTAAACTCCTTCGTTTGTTCTTAGAAACAAGAATACCAAGCCGCCTCCTGTCACCTACAGTCAATTTTCTGGGCCAACCTGCGCCTCCCTGGTGCTCAATGCCATATCCATTTGCAATAACACGATAAACAGTGGACAAAGGGATGCCTGTTCTACTTGAAATCACTTTAGCTGATCTTCCTCTTCTCTAACTCATCCATACTGAGGATCACTGAAATGTCGTCTACTAGCAAGTAAACAAAGGGGGGATAACTCTTCACAAACTAATGAAAACGGATTMACGGAGTTGTCTCTCTTGAATGAAACCAAGCACTTGATAGCTGGTCAAGGTTGTTTATACAAGAAATCGAATTACACATATTCCTAAAATTCGCAATAATTTCTGGTCATACTATATTTACGCAGTTGTTCAAAAATCCCTGCCCGAGATTTCCGCAATGACGGGTTTTCAATGAGTTTTTTATTAGATCAAATATATTGTGCATAGCCAAAATGATAACTGTATTTTACAGGGGTGTACTATATTTCTTAGACTTGTGCTATATTTCCATAATATCATAACAGAAGCTAAAAGAATCATATATGTTAAAGAATCATAAAGTACAGGACATAGACATTCGTATTGTTTATTGTAATGCTGAGGTTGGTATTCAAAAGTCATGGTAGTAAAACAACCCTTACTGCAGCCCCAAATGCGACATTTCGACCATATGACGATCGCGACGAGACCAAATTTACAAAAACGCTTGTATACTCTCTTACATTACATGTAATAAACTGTTACTATAACATAAAATGGTTACACCTGCATGACATCATATTGGTATATTGTTTCGGGCGCATGATCCATTGTTCATGACATCGTGGACGTTGTACCTTCGTCATTATGTAACGAAAAGAATGTGGGTCTTGAAATTCCTTTTGTACTTAAAAGGTTCGAGCCGAAAATTGATGAGTGAATTAAGATAATCCGTTGTCCTGTAATTTGTAAGTTATTTTGGTACACAAAGGTCAGCAAAAGCACGAGACTAATGTTAACCAACCTACGTCACTATTTATATAATGAAGTATACCAGCGGAATAAAGTACATTGTGTAACTGTGCATTATTTGATATTATACCATATTTTCATCCAAAAATAAAATAACAAGATTTGTGGTGTTTTCCTTAATCACTGTTTAACTGTTGACGTTGAACAATGCACACGTCAGTATACCGTTCAACATCGCCATCTGTACACCTTTGCCCTGCCATCTGAGCTGTCCAGAAGAAATCTCGACTCGTCAACGAACAAAAACACCATCCCAATCCTGTCTCATGTGCCGTAGATACTGTCTGCACCACGCAAGACGTGCCTGTCGGTGACGTTGGAACAAAATTGGACGTATTGCAGGCCGTCGGGGCCGGATGTTGTGCTCCCTCAATCGCTTCCGTACAGTCCTGCAACTGATTGGACGTAAACCAGGAATGGCCCGAGCAGTCAAACTGGCAGTCTGGAATCGATTCCTTAGATTGGTCAGCCGAATGTGGTTGTCTTGCTGACGTGACGCCACGCGTGGATGCAGGTCGCAATGTTGAAAACGTCTTCATAGAGATGAGATCGTGTTTCGATGGACACCAAAATCTCTGGCCACTTCATTTTGGGCTATTCCAGTCTCCAGCATACCAACGGCGCTGAGACGCTGATTTTCTGTAAGCCGTAGCATGATGTACACGCTGTTTAGTTTCAAATTAACGTGTTTTCCACAAAATTCAAAAGTTAAAGAATAACCAATCGTTCTTCAATTTTCAATATCAGGTGTGTGAAGTTCAGGTGTCAAAAAGTGAGTGAGTGAGTGAGTGAGTTTAGCTTTACGCCGCATTCAGCAATCTTCCAGCAATATGGCGGCAGGTGTCAAAAAGCATGCAAAAAGTGAGTAAGTTCATTGTGCACAAAGTGCACGTGCCACGCGCGATACGTGACATCAAATACCGTCTAAAGTGCTTTGCTACATGTTTATTTAGGGTTATTTTTATTTATAACTTTTCAAATAACTTTTATTTTATGCAATTATATCTTAAGCGCAGTTACTTTTTTCCGTTAGTCTATGTATCAACATGTCAAGAGTTACATCCATTCCAGACATAATATACACGCAAGAAGATACTGTCTTCCCTCAACATGTCAATAGATGGCATGTACCGTTCTGCTCATTTAATTACAAACAAGAACATGAAACAACTAATCGAAGCCGGTTGATCCTAAATGAAGTGATGCCTGACCCGTGTGCGTACGTGATAGCTTTCTTAACAAATTGGTTTAGTTTACAGAGACAGAGAGGACAATGGAGGAGCAATATGATTGCATTCACAATTTTACTTTTTCGGGAGCTGTGGGAAAGTGAAAAAAGGCCATAGTAATCGCTGGTCACGCCGAAGACCAAATTCAGTTTTGCTTGTGATGGGATGCAGCTAAAGCAATATGTAATCCAGTCACCCAGCCTACTATTTCAGCTGCAGGCAAAACAGGCTGCCAGGAAATTACACTTCACTGCGTCTCCATCAGGGACGTAAGGCACCACTTCTTTCTCACCTGTGCACACTTGGCAGAATATAAATTGATTGTCACGTCGGAAATATTTTTTCCATAAAATACACCTGACGTGAAGATACGGGTAAGAATTGATCTTCAATAACCCATGCTTGTCGGGTGGTCACGCTCGCTGACGTGGCTGACGCATGTCATCGTTTACCAATTGCATAGATCGATGCTCACGCTTGTTGATCACTGGAGTGTCAGGTCCAGACTCGACTATTTACAGACCGCCGCCATTAAGCTGGAATATTGGTGAGTGAGGCGGAAAACTTAACTCACTCACTCTTCCATATAATGACTATAAGATATTGTACTGTTACTATACATTATAAACAGTACTTAAACAACAATGACAGTATAATAACAAGCAGCATATAACAAATTCATCTATAAATTCGAAAAATAAAATATCTGACTATTAGACTACGATACCTAAAATAGGAATGGGGCCGTAGATAACCAGTAAGGAAGGTAAGGTCACCATACTAGGGACCATAGTGGACTACACCACTGCCTCCTTCATGGTTGCCCAGATGGATGTATAATTGTTGCGGTTTAACTCTTTCTTTCTTTGTTGCGGGATATCAGATTGAGTGTTTTTGTCACATTGACATTTATAACTGTAATGTAAAACCAACCGTATTTGATGTGAAATATTGCGACAAACTATGAAACAGTATCTTTAGGGGAGCCGCTTACAAGATTTCGTTGCTATAGACATCAATATAACGATGTCAATACAGTACAAGATGAATCAGTTCATAAACGAGACTTGATATACACTGGCGCTTATATTATATATTTAGCCTGCATTTGCTATTTACTTCAGATTGTTTGTGATATTTCGTTCATTAATATGAAACTTTTCGAAATGGTCATCTACAATCTATGCTTGTCATCCGATAGGAATTATCCGTGAAGGTCTGGGTTAGGATATTCATCTTCAGTAACCCATGCTTGTCGTAAGAGGCGACTAACGCGATCGGGTGGTCACGCTCGCTGACTTGGTTGACACATGTCATCGTATCCCAGATGTGTAGATTGATGCTTATGCTGTTGATCACTGGATTGTCTGGTCCAGAAATGATTATTTACAGACCGCCGCCATATAGCTGGAATATTGCTGAGTGCGGCATAAAACTAAACTCACTCACTCACTGTATCGACCAATCAGGATCAGACGCCTCTTTCTGTCCGGTACCTATCAATCAGGGTTAGACACTTCTTTCTTTACTGTATCGACCAATCAGGTTAGGCGCCTCTTTCTGTCCTGTATCGACCAATCAGGGTTAGATGCCTCTTTCTGTCCTGTATCGACCAATCAGGGTTAGACACGCCTTTCTGTACTGTATCGACCAATCAGGTTTAGGCCTCTTTCTCTACTGTATCGACCAATCACAGCCAGACGCGACTTTCTGTACTGTATCGACCAATCATGTTAAGACCCCACTTTCTGTACTGTATCGACCAATCAGGGTTAGACACTCTTTTATGTACTGTATCGACCAATCAGGTTTAGGAACCTCTGTCTGTCCTGTATCGACCAAGGGTCAGACGCTTCTTTCTGTCCTGTATCGACCAACAGGGGTTTGACGTCTTTTCCTGTACTGTATCGACCAATCAGGGTTAGACACCTCTTTCTGTCCTGTATCGACCATATGACCTTTCTAGTTTTGCATGGAGCTCATTCATATGTGAAACGCAAAGCATCAGCAGAATTGAGGTCGCTGTTGTAGAAGTGGTTGTCTGTTGACTTGCGCGGTCAGAACGCAAAACATGATATCTTATTTCATAAGATCTTAACACAAATGTAATCGCTTGAATCAAGTTGCATCGACGTTAATGATAATACACGTAGTTTGGTTTGGTGTGTTGTTGCACACAGCAATATTCCAGTTACGGTTTGTCTACGGCGGCGGTCTGTAAATAATCGAGTCTGGATCAGACAATCGAGTGAATAACACCATGAACATCGGTCTACGCAAAAGGGATACGACCACCTGTTCCTATTAGTCGCCTCTTACGGTTGCTGAAGACCTATTGTTGATAACAACATGAAATTCTTGTCTCTTCATTTTATTCCTGAGTCTTAAGTTTCAAACATAAGATTGACTGTAACAAATAAAAAGAACTAAATTAAGTATATGGCTAAATACCTTGTATCCGCTTACCTTTTGTTTCAGTTGCATATGACACGCCCTTATCAGTTTATTTTCTTCGTCTTGTCTTTTTTCCTTTTTTGTCTTTATTATCTGACATATTTTCTTGATCCAATTCCTAAGTCTAGTAATGTCAATGCTATGTTGATAACAACATGAAATTATTGTCTCTTCAATTTATTCCTGAGTCTTCAGTTTCAAACATTAGATTGACTGCAACAAATAAAAAGAACTTAATTAAGTATATGGCTATCATGTTCCCTAAATATACACATCTACTACATAATGGCATATATATATTGGGCGGGTAAACAAACTTGAAACTTACACAAATACAATGTATGAAACAAATACCTCAGTTGCACTGAATAAGCAGGAAGCTTAATATTTCAAATATCTTTCATACAACTTTAAAGCAAAAGAACACTACTGAACAAAATTTGAAGTCAAAGCCAAATTTCCACAAGTCAAGTCCAAAACAGCTATAAAACCTAAATTATGAAAAAGTATCTTATGATATATGGTACAAGTTACAAACAAATTCCTCTTAATGAATTGTCAAACAAGTGAATAAATTTGGCTTACCATTACTTTAGACCTTTCATGAATCCTGCCCATGTCCAACATGTGCATGCAGCACAAACCACATGATGATTCTGATCACCCCAATTTGAAGTTATCTCCCTTATCATTAAGGCTGATATAAATTAGCACCTCTTAAAAAATGAAATGAACCATTCAAAACCATGAAATAGGAATAAACCTTTTAACTATTACAATAAATAATATTGCAGAATACTGGTGCAATATGAAAGGTAAAGTAGTGGAAATATTATTAACTGAATTGTTTACATCCTCAACCAACTGAGCTCATTATAACTGAAATAAATGGAAATCAACATTTTGACCATTACATACCGGTCTCCTAATTGTAGAATCTACATGTAACAATTACAAATTATAGTACAAAAATGGTCAAAGTTTTCTTGATTTTAAAACATTTCATACTGGAAAGACCTGGTGTTTCAGATAAATAACCACAATAAACCTTTGAGGTACATTCATAACTTGTCAGAAGGTCTTTCAAAAGGTCTGTTCATATTTAACCATGCACAATAACGCACAATTTGTCTATAGGACGCACAAGCTCTGTTGTAGCTGTCCTCACACGCACGATACGTACAGATCCCATTTTGTCTGTCATGACATTCATGATACGTCCTAGTGACCATGCATTACGAGGAGAACTGTCCGCCAGAAGAACAAAGTCTCCAGCTTGACGATTGGGCTTCCTTACAGCCCACAATTGTCTTTCTTGCTGCAGTGTAAGGTATTCCTTTACCGACTTGCTTCCATCGTCGGCGAGAGTAGTTTCTGGTGGCATCTTTTGACCTGAACGCAAAAGCAAAAGATGATTTGGTGTTTGGTGATTTTAGTTTCAACTTCACAAAAGAGAGTACTCAGACCTTCATCGTCAAGTTTAATTGCTTGTTCATGGACAACAGCATGTAACACTTTTCTTATTGAACGAATCATACGTTCCCAGCTCCCACCATGATGAGATGCTGCAGGAGGCTTAAAATGCCAATCAATTCCTCTTTCCAGCAATGATGAGTGCAATTTGGACTGTTCCAATTTCAGGATTTCTTCCTTGAGTTCACGTTCGCTGCTTGTGAGATTGGTCCCATTGTCTGACCTGATCACTTCTGGTTGACTTCGTCTTGACATAAATCTTCGTATAGCATTGATGCAGCTGTCAGTAGCAAGAGAACATGCTAGTTCTTAATGCACTGCTCTCATGGTCAAACATGAGAAGATCATACCATACCTTTTTACTGTTGCACGACCTCTTTTAACTAAAAACGGTAAAAAACAAGTCCATACCAACATGCGAAAATGGTGCTTTGTCAGGTTGAAGATGGTCATCAGGAAGGTCTGCCATCTGTTGTTGTCCAGTTGGTGACTGATACTTCTTACAAATGACACACTTGGAAACAAGACTTTTAATGATAGCTCCAGCTCCCAAGATCCAATAGCGTTGCCTCATGTGAGTAATTATAAATATAGCATTTCTTCCCATATGACCTATGTGAGCATCTTTGATTATCAACTTCGACAAAGGACAGGTTTTTGGTAATACAACTGGATGTTTAGAATCATGTTGAATCTTGGCTCTTTGAAGACGTCCACCGACCCGTATGATTCCATCTGCAATGAACGGATCTAACTTGTACAAAGGACTAGATTTACTGACACGTCTTCCTTTTTTAACATGGTTTTCTTTTCCTTCCAAAACTTCAATCTATTTCCCGAAGTGTTGACTCTGAAAATGACGAGTAAGTGCAACTTCTGCATCCTTTAGTACTGAAACTGTCAACATGGGCCTTGAAAAGCACAATTCTTTATTTTTGTTTGCGCCTGTTTTTGAATAATGAATCAATAGTCTGTCCAGTACATCTTGGGACTGGCAAGTTACCAAAAAAATTACAGGGTTCCTGACCTCTGGGTCTGCATCAGGTAGAGTGACACATAAGTCGGGAGAAAGGGGCCACTCAACTCCTGGTCTCCACGGAAATGTCCCTTTAAACAACTGTTGTGCAAGTTTGAGTTTGTCAAAGATCATTCCCCTTGATGCAAAGTCACCTGGATTGAGCTTTGTGTTGACAAAATTCCACTGCTCGACTTCAGAACCTTCATGGATAGCTGATGTACAGTTATGGATATATCCGAGCATAGACATACTGTCTGTCCAAAAGAATGTCACCTATTTTGTATTGTAGCTCTTTGGTCAATAGCTTACACAAGCGAACTGCAGCTGTAGCAGCTGTTAGCTACATACGGGGTATTGCCATTTTCTTCAGGTGTGCTACCCTTGATTTAGCCATTACCAAGACAAAGTGAACATTGTTGTGCACATTTGTTAGACGAAGGTTGGCTACAATGCCATAGCCAACTTCACTGGCATCACAAAACAGATGCAACTGATACGATGTAATTTTACCAAACCCTTGTAGTTTGTAACACCGTTCCACTGCTATGTCATCCAACCTTGGCAAGTTCTTTAGCCACTGAAGCCAAACTGTCAACGAAGCTTCATCTATTTCTGCATCCCATCCAAGATCTGTCCTGCATAATTCTTGGAGAAGATTATTGGCAATCAACAAGTAAGGTGCTACGAAACCCAGTGGATCGTATACACTACTTACAACAGATAATATGCCTCTTCTGGTGGTTGTCTTATTTTAGTCTTGAATCTTGAAATCTAGAGTATCAGAGCAAACAAACCAAAAGACAACAAGAGCTCTTTCACTGGGAAGACATTCACATTCCAGATTCAATTCCTTCATCTCCTTGGCTCTCTCCTCAGTTAGAATAGTTTTCATTACAGATTTGCTGTTGCAGACCCATTTTGTCAGACGAAATCCTTCGTCTTTGCAGTGCTTCGACAGTTCATTGATTAGGCATACTGCCCTTTCTTCATCTTCTACGGAGGCTAAACAGTCATCAACATAGAAGTTGTCCTTAACCATGCTAACCACTTCAGGAACATATTTTTCTTTGTTGTCCTCAGCTGTTTGTTGCAAATCGAACGTGGCACAACTAGATGAAGAAATGGCCCCAAACAAATGGACACACATTCTGTAAACTTCTGGCTTCTAATCACTTTCACCTCTTGGCCATCAGTAGAAGTGAAGGTAGTTACGATCTTCGTTGGACACGATAATACATAGATTCTCCCATGAACGCAACTTGGTCTTGGCAGAACCTGAGACGAATGTCAAGCAAGCTCTTTGTCATATTTGGGCCTTGTATGAGCATATTGTTCACGGACACTTCTTGAAAACCAGCACTACAATCAAACACTACTCTTATTTTTGCTGGCTTTCTTGGGTGGTATATCCCATGATGAGGTATGTACCATATCTTTCCTGGTTGACCCTCGAGCTCTTTAATAGGTACCTTCTCAGCATATCCCTTGGCCAATATGTTTTCCATGAATGTTTTATAGTCATCACTAAACTTGGAATCAGTCAAAACTTCCGTTTCAAACTGTCTAAGCGTTTCAGAGCGTGTACACTGTTGTTGGGCATTTGTACATTGGAGCACTTAAAAGGCAGGCTGATGTAATAATCACCTTCTTGCAAAGAGACAGACTTGTCGAGAAACCTTTTGTCCTCTTGAGACATTTCTGCTTTGTCGTCAATGGATCTTTCAGGGAAGTCAAAGTTTATGCTCTTCCTTACCAAACTATTNAATTCACTTATTTCCTCAATATTTCGGACACTTACAACGTCTGTTCTCATAGATGGAAAGTGTTGGTTTCCTTCTTCCCGTGAAGGTCTGACAACATTCCATAAGATCATCCTAATCGAGTTCTGGTCACATGAGGGCTTCCCTGTGGACCAACTTTGACTTCAAATGGAGAGTACGCTTCTGGGGCATTTCCACCTATTAAAAGATCGACTCCAGATTCAAGTGGAGGTACATGAATTCCATCAAGGTGAGACCACTGTGCAACATCAGCATCAGTCAGAATGTGCCTGTTTGATACTGGGATATTGCTCATTGAATACACTGTAGGAAGGACAACTGTATTCTTCAGATCCATATCATGAACCTTTAAACCAGAGATTGCATGAGCAAAGGAAGTATGTGGTTCTCTAAGTGTGTTTATAGTTATTTCAACCTTTTTCGACTTTCCATTGCAACCAAGCCCATTCATCAGGGATTCTGAACAAAAGAAGATGGTACTTCCAGGGTCCAAGAATGCATATGTTGATATCACTTTCAATGTATATTTGAATGTTACTTTCACGGGGATTACAGCAAGTGTACATTCACCGCTACTGTCACCGGTCTCCATATCTTCATCAGCTTGACCTGTACATGCACTTAAACATTTCAAGTTTGTCTAGGAGTCAATGTGCAACAGCACTGAGTGATTACCTTTGTAGCACTGACAGATTACTTTCTTCTGACATTCCTTGCTACGCTGACCCTGTTCAAAGCAACGGAAACATAGACCCTTGGATTTGAGAAAGTTCAAATGATCAATGTGTGGTTTAGAAGCTAACTTTTTGCATGAGTCGCTAAAATGCCCATCATTAGCAGTCGTCGAGGGCTTTTACTTTAGCTTGAAGTTCTGCTTGTCGTTTACTTTCAAGTAGGATTGATGAAGAAATAGTACTGGCCAATCGTGACAAGAGCCAGACTTTTTACTAGAACGACTGGGAAAAAAAGAATATTCACTCTGGCTTTGGATTGATCCCTGTTTCATGAAAAACTGCTCAATTGCTGTTTTAATGTTTGAAAGGATTTTATCTTGAGACCTGCACTCCTCTTCAAACTGGGATAACCCAGGCTCTTTTAATAATTGTCTATACTCTTCTCTAACATCATACAGGGTGTTATAGAGGAAAAGCCAAGACGCACATCCTCAATTGTGCTTTTAGTCACAGCCCCGGTAGCAATTACTAGGTTGATGTGGTCGAAATCTCTTTCAAGTTGGCGGAAAATACCTTGTATCCGCTTACCTTTTGTTTCAGTTGCATATGACATGCCCTTATCAGTTAACTTTCTTCGTCTTGTCTTTTTTCCTATTTTGTCTTTATTATCTGACATATTTTCTTGATCCAATTCCTAAGTCTAGTAATGTCAATGCTGTGTTGATAACATTCTTGTCTCTTCATTTTATTCCTGAATCTTCAGTTTGAAACATTAGATTGACTGCAACAAATAAAAAKAACTTAATTAAGTATATGGCTATCATGTTCCCTAAATATACACATCTAGTACATAATGGCATATATATATTGGACAATGTAAATTGCAGCACAAACTTGAAACTTACACAAATACAATGTATGAAACCAATATCTCAGTTGCACTGAATTAGCAGGAAGCTTAATATTTCAAATATCTTTCATACAACTTTAAAGAAAAGAATACTTGTGAACAAAATTTGAAGTCAAAGCCAAATTTCCACAAGTCAAGTCCAAAACAGCTATAAAACCTAAATTATGACAAATTATCTTATGATATAAAGTACAAGTTAAGAAAATGCATTTACAAACGAATTCCTCTTAATGAATTGTCAAACAAGTGAATAAATTTGTCTTACCATTGCTTTAGACCTTTCATGATTCCTGCCCATGTCCAACATGTGCATGCAGCACAAACCACATGGTGATTCTGAACACCCCAATTTGAAGTTATCTCCCATATCATTAAGGCTGATATAAATTAGCACCTCTTAAAACATGAAATGCAGCATTCAAAACTATGAAATAGGAATAAACCTTTTAACCATTACAATTAATTAATATTGCAGAATACTGGTGCAATATGAAAAGTTATTGAAATATTGTTAACTGAATCATTTACATCTTCAACCAATTGAGCCATTATAACTGAAATAAATGGAAATCAACATTTTGACCATTACACCTATTCTAACCCGGATCTTCAAGGGTATACATGTAGTATCAACATTTGTATAGCTCTATAGCCCACCAACCTCCCCCATCTCGTGTTGAAGTATTAGTGCTAATCCGAATTAATAAGAGAAATGCCATCCATTATCAATAATGGTGTTTTCATACACTTTTGGAAAAGCCTTTACCAATCTGTGCCTCTAATATAGATGATATTTCGGTTTATATGCTAATTTAAGTAATCCGAATATTCTTGGACGGTGTGGTCGTTACTCTCAGATAAGCACTGCACGAGCTATTTTTAGGCTCACGGATTATGAGTGGACTACATTTTGACAAAATTCCCCAAAGTACACTGTTACAGAACAGAGCCGAAGGAAATCTGTATTAGCGCAATGAGAAAAACGATAACCGTCGATACCTTTCACTGTGTCTGTAACCGGATTTAAGCAGTAAATGCACAATAAATCCTCCATATAAGTAATTGAATCCTGGCCATGTGCCCGCGATCCCTGTCCATCACGCGATCGGAGGAACAACAGTAAATAGGACTGCTTCCCTTCAAACAGAGAGGGAGAACGCGAACAGCATACGAACGGGATATTCTGAAGAGTGCAATCGTCCTCAATTGTAAGTGTCACAATCGGTGTGCAAACTATAAGATGTGTTTTACAGACATAACTATTCTTGCAGTGATCACTTGTTTGATAACGGTGTTAGAACCTGTACCGAAACGGCGCTAGTACCGTCATAAGGAAGCTCAGTGAGTGAATGTAGTTTAATGCCGCATTTAGCAATATTCGAGCAATATCACGAGGGACACCAGAAATGAGCTTCACTCATTGTACCCATGTGGGGAATCGAACCCGGGTTTTCGGCGTGACGAGCGAAGGATTTAACCACTAGGCTACCCTACAGCCCAAATAAGGAAGTTGTTCAAAAATGAAGGACGTTGTGTAACATGACAGTAAAAGTACATGTTGGCGGTGCATTGTACCAACAGCCAGGAATGACAACACATTTCGGATGACCTGGTCATGGCCCTACGTCTGGTCTGTATTCATTTATACGGAGAAGGCATGATCCGAATTAGTGTATTCAATTAATCTATCAAAAGACAGTTTGGGGAGTTGCAGCCCCTGGGCAAGGCTAACGTAGCGGGCCTTTGACGCTAGTGTGCACATCATCCGTTCAGTCACCGGCGTGCTCAATGGGGAAAAGGTCAGGGCCGGCTATAACACTGTACATATTTTGCCGCTGGTACGAGCACGGTGGGCGAGAGTTATTGTGTTGCAAGACGAAACGTTGCCCATCATGTTTCAGAGCTATTGAACCCAGTTTAATGACATCCACGACCCGCCCAGTTTCTACGTTCTTAGCTCTATTGAGGTTTGCTAGAATGTGTCGATCTGTTAACGGGTTACGAAACACCAAGTATGCAGTTTAGCTTCATTTCTAATCGTCTGGTCAGTTACTTGAATTCCATGGACGTGGCGCAAGCGAACAGCAACGTGGCTATACTGGTGTCGGTTCCATAAAGTCTTGTTTCTGATAAATCCAGTCGGGATTTGTTTTCCTGACTTGGGGGGCCCTGTGTGGGGCCGATCATTTACATTTATACCTGTATAAAGTTGTTCCAATTAAAATCTGGAAATATTTAGCATGTCAACAGACCGTAGATGTTCATCTTGAAGCAGACGACTAATCCCCAATCTGATCATGCATACTGTATCAAATCCTTGTTTGTTACCTTTAATGATAACAAGAAACAAAACAAATTCCTGATTCTAATTCAACATTTTATGACAATGCCCTACTCAAGTGCACGTTTCATATTTTGATTTTGGGTGTTTCTCCTATATGAATGATCTTTCTTCTGACGATGGATCATACCGCATTTCATGATTGCTTGTTCGTTTTGAAATTTATAAAGTGTATGCAGACGTGTGTTGAAACCTTGAAGCTAGAATGGTCTTCAGTGTAGAATAATCATGAATAGTCAAATGTGTGCCCCTGCCTCTAGGAAAATAACAGGAACTAGATGGTGGAACTGCTATTCTGGAATCACGATAATTATCGACTGTTAACTGTAATGGCAAGCAGTACATCGCCCTTCGAAATATGATTTGTTAATTTTGACTGTAACTGAAGGCAGTACTGATGTGTAATAAAATCAAATGTCGACTGATTGCTAGCCTCAGAGCAAATGTTGCATGACATTTAGTGATGAATTGTGCGATTTAATTTAAAAAGATCGATATAATCACCTCATAAGACGGTGATTTTCATCATTGATATTTCTTGTTTACGTAGACGACAGATGGAGCTCGGCCTCTTTGTGACATTAATGTTGACCGGGAAAAAGTAATCACTTTCCAGTTGCACGGCCCACATCCCAAAGACCCTTTTGTTTCATATTGGCAAAATGACAATGAATCAATATCTGACTATATATAGCGGGAGACTAGATAGCGTAAACTTAGAGATATATTCCTATTGGAGACTTTATTGGGGATTGGACGAGTGCCGATTGTTTGTGTAAGTCGGGTCTATGGTGGGGCAAAGACAAGCTTACCCTTTTCAAAAACACCTGGTGTCATCACTGATCCGTTCATATAATTTTGAATGGTAGTGCAGACCAGTCTTGCCCTTTTCGCGAACAGCAGGTGTCATCGCCGATTTTCAGTTACCCATTCCTGTAATTTTTCACAGCCAGTTTACCCTGTACACCAAACGGATTTAGTGTCTGAGGATAACAAAGTCTGGGTATGTTTTTGTACTGACGTTTAATATTGTCACCAACAGCAATATAATGGCAAGCTGGACACACATCAAGAAAATGCACATGTACTGGTCCAGAACCAATGGATGCTATAACAGTATAAATGAACGTGAATACTTCTCTAAGGTCGAAACTTGGGTCAGGATAAACAAAAATATATTAGCGCTTCATGAAGTGAGTGAGTATAGTTTTACGCTGCACTCAGCAATATTCCAGCTATATTGCGGCGGTCTGTAAATAATCGAGTCTGGACCAGACAATCCAGTGATCAACAGCAGTAGCATCGATTTTCACAATTAGGAACCGATGACATGTGTCAACCAAGTCAGCGAGCCTGACCACCCGATCCCGGCTTCATGAAGTAAAGGGGAATGAAGTCCACGTGTTATTCAACATGTAATTTTCTACATGTACACATGCACGACTCCAAATCCTTGTTTTATCCACATTTTACCAATCGCCATTTTCTAACGTCTTTTGAAGTCATGCGCCTGAGATGGAACCAACAACAGTTAAGTCCCCAGGCAAACGCTGTAAATACAGAACAACAGCATATCTACAAAATATATATGTTTAAACAGAATTACTGTGTAAAAAAACAGAAAACCATTCCAAAAAGAAGGTCTTTCATGGAATATTTCTCGAAACATGACAGGTGTTGTATGACAGGATACAGAACTGAGACTCACAATGCACAGTGATTGCTAGGTGTAGTGCTTATAAAGGAACGACCCGCCATCGTAGTAGGATTAGTCGCTATATTATAGAGAAAAAACAAACCAAAATGAAAGTACAGTGCCATGCAGTGTGGTAAACGGCATTTACCTATGTCAGTGCTATCTATCTATAAAACAGATATATGTAGACCAGGATATCTTTTCATATTCGCCCGTTGCCATCACTGATTTTCAATAATCTATCTACTGATTTGGATAATCAAGACTGGGTACTCTTTCGCTCAGACGTTTTACATTTACATTAACCTGTTTAAACTACACCAAATTTATTCTGTCAAAGTCCATGTGAGTCTTAGTTGGGAAGTTAGTAATTCGGAAATGTCGTGTTAATACATCATTTAGAAACTAGTCCAAAGACGTGTGATACAAGCCGTCCCAAATAATTCTGACCCGAAGGAAGATAAATGGGGCTCTCTGATGTGCCGAATGATCGATGGCCAGAGTTTGAAGTAGTGACAATATCATCTTTCATTGTTAAGTATGGTGCAAGTGTACCAGTTTCCAACTCAGACCATTCCATTTTGATTTTCTGTCTTGACTTTTCACCGTTTGACAAAACTACTTCTGTCAGCCAGACACAATCCGGTGATGTTCGAAGTGATCGCAGGAAACGTTATGATATTAGAAATCTGGCAAGTGACGTTCTGACGATTCTTCACATTTGTTAATTGAGTCTGGTATTGCCCGGATTGAACAGTCCTTATCTGCTTCTCAGAACATGAATCAAGCATACTCAGAGTTTGCCGAAATGCTGCAGTCAGAAATGGACACAAGAGTATCCGTGTTTAACAGTAAACTAGCAAACAAAAGGAAATTATTCAGAAAACCAAACTGGAACGACGAACAGAAACAGTGGGATCTCGCTGTGTAAATATGAGAAGATTTGGTTACAGTGAAAAGATGGGTGAGTGAGTGAGTTAACTTGTACATCGCATCGGCCATATAGCGTTGAAAACAAGGTAATCAATTAAAATATCTGTCGACAAAGGACAGTAAAACCAACTAGACTATCACAGATATATACTTAAAACTAGCAATTAAATCTAAAATACTTTAACCATAGAGGACGATACAATATAAAAACAGGCTATTGATCGCCAACAAATGAAGGAAGATCACCATACCAGGGTCCACGGGGACTTAAAGTGCCTTTGCTACCTGCATGGACCCTAGTTGGATTTACACCATCCCGAATTTTAAATGAACAAATATACTACGTTTAAAACTCATGTAAGCTTACATTTAACTTTGAGAGTTTTGGGACTTACAGTACAACCAGGCTTCAATGCGGAGGGGCATACTACTGATCAAAGAAGTTAGAAAGTCGTGGTCCATGCTGTCCCAATATCGGACCACCTCTTCTTTCATTTCAGCAATATTTGTCAGATATTTATGCCCCCGCCATATATGGCAGGGGCATACAGGGTTACCCTCGGTGTCCGTCCGTCCGTACGAAACAGGGAATGTATTCTATCCACTATCCACCATAACCGCTCTGTGGAATCTCAATGAACTTATACATGGGCTTTCTTGGGACTCTAATGGTGTGCATCACATATTTTGTTTTTTTATTTTATTGTTTTTTTGGTTGTAAGTTTAGAGACATTGGAACTTAGGTACATTTTGCTAAATTTCTCTATGATGATAGTGTAATAGGGGATGAAATCCGTCCACTTCTCCACAAAAACTGCTCAACAGAATTGAATGAACTTCTACATGTCTTTTGTAGGGACTCTAAAGGTGTGCATTTCATAATTTTTTATTTAATTTCTTACTTTTGTCACTTTTACAGATGTTTGAACTTAATTGAATTTTGTTCTATTCAGCCAGTGTTCGTTCCATCCAACAGGGGATGTACGTTATCCACATCTCCTCTCCAAAGCTGCTCATTAGAATTGATTGAGCTTCTACGCGTGTTTCATTGGAAGTCTAAAGGTGTGCATCTCATACCTTGTTCATCCAATTTCTTAATTTTGTCACTTCTACAG
>VKKT01003273.1:120205-138483 GCA_008038995.1 Haliotis laevigata | reverse complement strand
AGTTCCTCTATCAATCATATGCAGCCTTAAGTTTTCTAAACTCATTCGTTTGTTTTTAGAAACAAAAATACCAAGCCGCCTCCTGTCACCTACAGTCAATTTTCTGGGCTCACCTGCGCCTCCCTGGTGCTCAATGCCATGTCCATTTGCAATATATTTCAAAACACGATAAACAGTGGACAAAGGGATTCCTTGTTGTTCTTGAAATCACTTAAGCTGATCTGATGTCCTTGTTATAATAATCTAAACTCAACTTCCTCTTCCCTAAATCATCCATACTGAGGATCACTGAAAATGTCGTCTGCTAGGAATTTAAAAAAAGGATATAACTCTGCAAAAACTAATGACAAAGGTTTAACGGAGTTGTCTCTCTTGAATGAAACCAAGCACTTGATGGCTGGTCAAGGTTGTTTATRCTAGAAATCCAATTAAACATATTCCTAGAATTCACAATAATTTCGGGTCATACTATACGTATCCTCCATGGACAATTATACGATACTTTAACCCCATTCGAGGGTACAGCAACTTACAATTGCAGTTGCTAATTTATACTATAATGTTTAAAATACCATTTATCTATTTACAAATCAGTTAACAAATCTAATTCTTTTAAAAATGCAATAATTAAATAAGAATTAACATTATGAAAAAGATCCTTCATAGTTCGTGATTTAAAATAATTATCTCTTGTGATGGAATATACAACACAGTCAAGACATGTTGAACCATGATTCTTTCATCACAAGGGATGTAAAACGGAGGATCCTCACCTTTAAGCAAATATTCATGTCGTATGATGACCTCTTCAAATATAAGATCTGATGACAGCTCCATAATCAGAGTATGGAATAAGAAGTGGTGTCACAGATTTATTGAGTGATGCCTTGGCAGCAATATCAGCCAATGTGTTCCCAGAAATGTGAACATGGCTGCGTAACCAACAAAAGACAATGTCGTATTGGCCAGTAGCAAGATCATTAAATAATTCAATAATTTCAATTAAAAGTGGATGTTTGCTTTAATGGCCTGAAGGCACGAAAGAGAATCTGGACAGATTATATATTGTTTGTATTTAGTGTGTCTTTGAATATACTTTAGGGCTGTTAATATGGCGTTTGCTTCTGCTGTGAAAATTGAGCTGTGATCTGGTAATCGAGAAGATATTGTTCTGGATCCAATGACAGTGGCACAAGCTACTGCGCTACCATCCTTGGACCTATCTGTAAATAAGGATTTGTATGTATTATATTTTTTATTTCGCAATTGACTAAATTCCTGTTTATACTGTAATTCATTAGTTTCTGATTTTTTAAATGTGGTTAATGTAAGGTCAAAGTGTGGCCTCACTAATGGCCAAGGAGGAGAAGAAAGAAGACGGGAAGGAGATATATTTTCCAGCTCAAGGCCGGCAACAGAAATGGATGGTTTAATTCGGTGCCCAAGAGGCGGAACAAGCTTAAGAGAAGACTTCTTGTTGTATAGATCCTCATAGAGGGGATTAAAGGCACAGTTATATGCAGGGTTAGACTGACTAGAATATTGTTTAGTGATATATTGTAAAGCTAATTTTATACGACGCTGGCTAAGAGAACGCTCGTCAGCTTCAACGTAAATACTGTCAATAAAAGAAGTTCTGAAAGATCCAAGACAAATAGAATCAAGAAGTTTAAGATTACTTTTACAAGCTCCACCATAAATGATGGAGCCATAATCAATTTTTGATCGAATGAGTGATATGTATAAGTGTAGGAGGGTAGTTTTGTCCCCTCTCCACTTAGAATTGGAAACGACTTCTCGCAAGTCAAGTGCCTTCAGGCATTTAGCTTTATGGGATTTGATATGCGGCAGAAACGTTAGGTGGGAGTCAAAAATTAGGCCCAAGAGCTTGGCCTCCTTGACAACTCTGATGGGAGTGCCATTTAGAAAAAGTTCCTGGTCTTTATGAGGTTTGTGTTTCAGCAGAAATGTATACAATTAGTTTTCGATTTAGAAAATTTAAAGCCGTTTTCGAGACAGCGTTTATCTATTTTGCTTAAACACACTTGCAGTTGCCGTTCAATAGTATGCATATTTTTACCACGGCAAGAAATATTAAAATCATCAACAAAAAGAGATCCATCAATTGAATCATTTAAAACTTTTGATAAACTGTTGATCTTGATACTAAACAATGTGACAGACAAAATACTGCCTTGCGGAACAACCTGATCCTGATTGTAATGATCAGATAGGGTAGAACCCACTCGGACTAAAAAATTGCCTGACATTGAAAAAGTTTGATATAAATTGAGGCAAACGGCCTCGTAATCCAAAGTCATGTAAATCTTTTAAATTTCCATGTTTCCATATCGTGTCGTACGCTTTTTCTAAATCGAAAAAGATCGACACTGCATGTAGTCTATTAATTATGGCATATTTGATCTAAATGGTCGATGGTACTTGTGTTTTTACGGAAACCACATTGTATATCTGTTATTAAGTTATTGGTTTCCAAGTACCAAACAAGTCGATTATTTATCATGCGTTCCATGGTTTTACAAACGCAGCTTGTCAGTGAAATTGATCTATAATTGGAGGGATCAGTATGATCATGTCCAGGTTTAGGTATGGGAACAATAATAGCATCACGCCATGAAGAAGGAAACTGTCCAGATGTCCAAATATCATCAAAAATGTGTAAGAGCGTCTCTAAACATGATTCAGGTAAGTGCTTGATAATGAATACCATCAGCTCTGAAGCAGTATCGTGAGCCTGGTCAAGAGCAGTATGAAGCTCATGTATCGAAAAGGTTTCATTGTAATCTTCCCCATTATCTGAATTAAAATTAATATGTTCCTCTTCTTGCTGTTTTTGATATTTTTGAAATTCAGGTACATAATTAGATGAGGAAGAATGTTCGGCCAACGTCTCACCTAATGTAGTTGCAATATCTGATTTATTGGTTAATAATTGATTCCCATCTTTATGATGGTGAATGCTAGATTTAGAACCCTTACCTTTGATTTTCTGGATCATATTCCATTCCTTTGATATCGGCGCGCGTGAATTTATTTTTGATACATAGCTGCAACAAGATTGGCGTTTATTTTGCTTGAAAGTACGTCGTGATTTGGTGTTTAAAAATTTAAATTTGTCTTAATTGTGGACCATAGGATGGCGACGGAAATAATGTTCCGCTTTCTTCCGTGCCTCCCAAGCCGGTTTGTATTCATCGTTACACCATGGGTTTTGCACATGAGGACAAGGAGAGGATTTTGGGATACATTCGTCACCTATGTTATTTAGTTCATCTGCAAAACATTGTATGGCATCAGGTATATCATGAAAACGTTCAGGTTTAGATTGTCAGCAGAGAAACTTTCATATAATGGCCAGTTAGCCTTTTTAAAATTCCATCTTGATGATGGAGGAACAACTGACGGAGTTATAGCTTTGAGAATGGTTGGAAAATGGTCACTGCCACACAGGTCATCGTGGACTGACCATTCAAACTGATTCAGCAGATCAGGATCTGTCATGGACAGATGAAGGGAAGAATAGTACCTCTACCAGGATGTAAATACGTGTTGGAAGTATCATTAAAGAGACATATGTCATTGTTGGATAGAAAATTTTCCAGTACTTTTCCCTTATTACTAGTACGTGCACCTCCCGAAAGAGAGTTGTGCCCATTCAAATCACCCAACGCCTGTAGATCAACATGCTGAAGAGATGAAGATGGAGGAGCATAGATTGAACACACTGTAAAAACAATGGGCAAAGTTACACGGACAGCAACAGCTTGGAGGGGGTATTCAGACAAACAGGGCAATGAATAACACCTTGTTTCACCAGAATCGAAGAACCTCCTGTTGCTCTAACACCCGGAGGTGAGAAGAAATTGTATGAGCTGTACTGTCTTAAGTCAAGTTTCTCAGTATTTGTTTAATATGTCTCCTGTAAACAGAAAGCTGAAGGTTGAAAATCATGTATCAGTAAATTGTAAATCATTAAAATCATTCCGTAATCCTCTGCAATTCCACTGAATGATATTATGTGAGCCATTCATGAGGGCTCAATTAGAGATCGGGATTGAGGTCTACTATCCTCCTTGACCTCCATGTCAAGAGGTTCAAATGAATTATGAACATTAACAGCATTTAGAAGTGAAGAAGGTTCCTCTAAGTGCTGGAGGGACCTGGCTTTTCTTCCCATTTTTTTTTTCTTTCTTTTCCCGGATAAAGGGGCTGCGCCCTTAACTGAATTGCTATTGGATTTAGTCACAGATGTATTTTCTGGTAAAGGATGTAAGGGCATAACATCAGTTTGAGATGCTGATGTTGACGTTTTAGCGTCAATCTGAGGATTTGGAGTAACTGTGTCCAGTGTAAACTTGTTGTTCGACCCATGATAGTGTCGTATGGCAAGCTACAGATACTTTCACCGGAGCTGGAGTAGATTGTTGAGCTGATACGACGGCTGAAAAAGTTTTAGCTGACAAAGAAGACGCGGATGATTGTGACATCAATAACCTTTTAGCTTCATGATACGAAATGGTGTTTTTGCACTTAAGTTGGAGAATTTTGGATTCATGTTCGAAAGCCGGACACGATTTGGAGGAGGCCAGATGTGTTCCGTTGCAGTTTGGACACTTTAAAGTTTCCGTAGTGCATGTGGAGCTATCATGAGTACCACTGCAACGGGAGCACACAGTGTCGCGATTGCAGTTCTTAGCTCTGTTGCCAAACTTTTGACACCTGTAATATCGGAGAGGGTTTGGAACGTAAACCTCAACTCCGATATTAAAATAACCGGCTTTAATATTTGTTGGCATTTTTGGAGGGAAAACGTGAACAGATAAGTGTTCGTTATGATATTATTGTCGTTTTGCTTTTTAGTGAACGTTTCACATCAGTCACTCCTCTTCATTTCAGCGACGATGTCATGTCATTCGAGCACGATCTCGTACAATTCCTTTGCATAATTTTAATGTGATGAAAAAGAAACCAACATTGGCAAATTGTTTGATAGATAAAAGGTTCAAAGACTGCTGTTTTCGCAAACATTCCACTAGCAAAGAGCCAGAACGGAGGCGAGTAACATTTTTCACTTCGCCACAATATCCATTGACAGCCTTTGAAATCGCAAAAGGATTCAGTTTAATTGGATTGTGATCCAAAGCCACAATGACAATGAATCTCGCCATCCCTGCTCCCCACCCACCATGGAGTGTCAAGAAGGACGGTGTTCAATAGCACCGGATATCCAAGATGCTGACACCAGGGATACAGGGATGGTATACTGCAGCGAATATGACAGGAGTAGCTGTATTTGTCTACCAATCCCATGCCAGGCTGGTTCGGCCCATGACAAGGAATGTGAGACATACATCATTCGGAGGTCAACATCACTAGATTGGCCCATGAGCCACCGCCTTCTGGCGTAGGACTCTAGGCAAATATATATAGCATAATAATTTCAAAAAAATAACATTCGTTGTCAAAAATGTACAATAATTGCTGAGGAATGTTGTCCATGCATAGGCATGGCGTGACCAGCCGATTGATAGAACCGGGCCAGTTCTACCACACGTCTAGGTGAAGTAAGGGCCGAAGTGTTGTGTTGGGCAAAAGGAACAGGGTTCCATGCTCCCAATGCCCTCAACCACCAGACTTTCGTCCTCCACCGACACAGGGGCGCAACCAACGGTTAACGGGTTGCCCAATTCGGTCCTAGGACCAGCAATGGGTCGCTGTGGACCACTATGCCCCGGGTCCACAACGGGGGTTTGCAGAGCTCTTAGCGTTACCCAGCACCCACCACGAGGAGGTGGCTCTTCACGGGTGCCATGTAAAGATGAAACTAACTAAACTAAAACAACAATATTGTGTTAACTAGAACAGTTACGTGAAACTAACGGTACAGCACGGCACGTTATTACGACGCTTAAAGTGCCGATCACGCGTGAGAAAGTTACGAAAGCCGTGCACAGAGATACAAATAGAAAAGCAATCGGTATAGACAATCTACCAGGGGAGGTACTTGAGAATGAATACATTGTTGATATTCTGTTCCGTATTTTTACTTACCGTTTCGGATCCGGGGTAGAATAGGTCTTCAGCAACACATTCTTGTCATAAAAGGCGACTATGCTTCTCGTAAAAGGCGACTAACGGGATCGGGTGCTCAGGCTCGCTGACTTGGTTGGCACATGTCATCGGTTCCCAAATTGCGCAGATCGATGCTCATGCTGTTGATCACTGAATTGTCTGTTCCAGACTCGATTATTTACAGACCGCCGCCATATAGCTGGAAATTGCTGAGTGTGGCGTAAAACTAAACTCACTCACTCACCCACTTACCGTTTCGATAACGGTGATACGCCAAGCAGTCGGCTCGAATAATCAATTATCACTCCCATCGTCACATGCAAGACGGATCTACATAGACCTTTATCTTATCGTGGACCATCAATGATGTCTGTTCCATGTAAGATATACTGTGACATTTTGAATCAATGGATATCCAAACGGTTTCACACTAACAATCTAATACCTGATACCCAAAACGGATTCAGAAAGGGTAGAAGTTGTTTTGACCACATTCACTCATTGTACACGGTTTTAAAGTCAAGATTTGATTTGAAAACACTAATACATGTTTTATAATATGAAAAAAGCCTCCGATAATGTTTATAGAAACTGTCTGTTGCTCAAGTTACTTAAAGCCAGGGTGAACGGGAAAATGTTTTCCACAATTCAGTCGATGTATCAAGGCACTACAAGTGCTGTGAGAATAAACGATAACCTGACGTCATTTTTCAAGGCGAATACGGGAGTGAGGCCAGGCTGTATCAAATCTCCTACATAATTGTCTATTTACATCGATGACTTAGGTAACGAGATCGAGAGTTTTAATGAAGGTGTAGTCGTAAATGATATATTTGTCTCGATTTTACTTTATGCAGATGACATTGGTCTAATCGACCATCAGAAGAAAAGCTACAGAAAATGCCTGACGTTGTGACTTCCCGGTGCAGAAGATGGTAATTTTGTGTAAATGAGGATAAAACGAACATTGTAAACTTCACAGAGGACTTCTCCATACGTTCAGATGTTCCCGAATACGTTCCCGAATTATTTCAGGTGAACAAATGACTAGACTTAGCATATGTTTATGACCGGTGCCACCGATGGGGCAGGATACCCACCTGGTATCATCACTATTTCATAGTGATTCATAAACACATGCTCTCTCTCAGTCTATGGTGACAATCACTGGATTGTCTGGTTCAGACCCCATTTGTTTACAAAAAACATCATACAGGTGTAATACTGCCGAAATAAAAATCTGCTCATGATATAGTCACTATTGTACAATCGACTCTGCATTTGGCTCACACGAATGTGTTTAAAAAAAGATATATATATACAACTAAATATATATCTCTGTGTGTCTTTTTATAAAAATATTTTATGATTTATTTTAGTTATGTATATAGTGCCTCATAAGGCTGGGTGTATGACAAAATTTATGTGTTTATTGTATATGTACTTTTTATCT
Source organism: Haliotis laevigata (assembly GCA_008038995.1). NCBI lineage: Eukaryota > Metazoa > Mollusca > Gastropoda > Lepetellida > Haliotidae > Haliotis > Haliotis laevigata. The sequence goes on along the minus strand of VKKT01003273.1, from coordinate 130,937 downwards.
CGTTTACATATATGTGACACTAAAATAAACTATGTCTTTCTGTCTATTATTAATATGGAGTGAGATGGGTTTAAAGCTCTCTGAGACAACGTTTTAGTTTCACCACTGAAGAATCGCCAAGCCAAAGAGCAGTGTATGAAATAAGCCAAAACTCCAGCCAGACATCAGGGCTGGTAACTTCAAAATGTTACCAGTCCAAAATGGGTTTAACCAGACCAGACACCAAGATATGACTCAGATGTATATAACATCTAATTTTTACCAGACCATCAGGCTGGCTAGCTTTAAATTTAGGCCGTCCGTCTGAAATCTAACCCGTTTCACACACTGCAAAGACCAATGGTTCTTAAGGAACATTGCCACCAAACTTTAGAGAATGTATGACTGTATAATTTCTATACATTTGCACCAAATCTAGACTATGCTTCTGATTAAATTCGCACTTGCGACTGGATTTCGACAAATAACAATATGAGATCGAGGGCACATGATTTCACACCAGATATTAACATGTTTGATTTGTGTGTCTTCAACACCATACAATGGCGCACGTAAGTGTCGTTAAAGATCAATGGAATTTCAAAGCCTTTACCATCATGCTTCTGTTAGATACTTGTTTATATCAAATACATAACTGCTTGCACTGAAAGGTTATTGTCGCTGGTAGAAAATAAGCTATTTTGAAATAACAACGCTGGCTCTTCAAGAGTACAAAATAACAAGCATTCTGTGTATCGATTCGTTTGTGGTATTATGTTGTGTTTACAAATGTGTACATCATATTTAATTTCATATCATTAAACGACCAATGAGAATCAAGGTACAATATAACTAAGTATAGTTAATCTAATGTGCTTTGTTTTAACCTCCGAAATCCAAATTCCACGGTGTTAAACTAGCATCTGTTGTTATTGAACGACAACAGTTCCCAAAACATTCATAGAGACATTTCCCAAGAAAATGTAGGTCGACGTTGTAAACGGTAGCTCTTTGCATAATCTTTCTCGTCACCCCGAGGAAAATCGGAGCCCTGAATATTGAACTGACTTTCAGTTTTTCATATCAAATTGTTTATGTTTCTTTTACGTCAAAAAGGGTTATGCACAACAAAAAGTGAAACGGCAATTAAATTAATAAATTCTTCTCCTTTAAGGATTATGCAAATATCTCATAATATATAATACCATCCTCTATCACCTATCATACCCCGCTGCCTTTCGATAACATTTGAAATCATTCAGTTGTCCCCATGTAGCTTTGTGTGTTCCAAGTGTACAATCCCGTAAAAGGGTTAGAATTTGTCTTCAGCATGCAATGCCTGTCGTAAGAGGTGACTAAAGGGATCGGGTGGTCAGGTTCGCTACACAATTGCGTAGATTGATGCTCATGCTGTTGATCACTGGATTGTCTGGTCCANACTCGATTATTTACAGACCGTCGTCACACAGATGGAATATTGCTGAGTGTGGCGTGAAACAACAAAAAATCCAAACCAAACAAAGTGTACATTACCTTGGAGAATTGTTTAATAAACACAACTGACTGCCCATTTGTGATGCCTCGTATGTGTTGAGTGACAAACGGATGACAACCTTTATTTCTGAGTTGCATGTAACGTTCCAAATTGTCAATATACATGCGCTTCATATTCGTATTGAGTTACTTGCAGAAACAGATAGTAAATGATACTATGGAATAATTAGACAATTTCCTGTTTACGAAGCAAGCTGGGGAACACCATTATCAGCAAATTAGTTCTGAGACTTCTTAAATGTTGTACCAGAATAGAGTATGGAATTTGACACCGTGTTTACGGCAAGACTCATAGGTAAATATCAAGGCTACCCAATCAGCAGCGAAAATAATAAATGTAAGTGTCCTTTGCTATTTCTAAGCCGTTGCTGCAAACAGTACATATGCACTGCAAAAAAGAACCGCAATCATGGTTTTCAGATATATACGTTATTTATTGTATAAATAATCAACAGATCAGGATATATTGTTCAAATATGGCATAATAAGGTGATGGTCGTCTATTATCAATATATTGTATGGCCCCCCATGAGAGTCGCCCAGTGGAACCAATCAGTGTTCACTGTAGCTTGACCGTTCCTGCGAAAGCGACACCTAAATTAAGGAGGTTTGGTCCAGATTTCGCTTTCCCGGGCCACAACAGAAAATTTACCCACTGTTCCTGCAAAGCGTGTGCAAAGTTTTGGGGATTCTGTTGATGTTGCCGGTGGGCTTCCGTTCAGAGAATATATCACAATGTTGGTTTGCTCTGAATATAGATTCACCCCACAGATTAAAATAACAGCCAGATTATATGATGACGATACGTTTGACAGGCTTTTGGGAAATATTGGAAGTTATAGGCATAAAGTGGCAATTCTAAAATGAGGCATGGTCTTACGAAATATCCATCCAATCAAACCCATGACCACCACAAGGAATATTTTAAGCACCGGTTATGATATTTGAATTCAGAAAATAAGCTGCATGATCATTAAATGTTCTCAATTCACGAATTACATCACTCCAAAAGCAAAAGTCTTGATATTTCACCACTCGGGAGATCTGATACATCCAGCTTCTCAGCAACATCACCCTTAACAGAAAGCTATCGGCAATACATCGACTCCTTCGGACAGATTAACACTAATATATATAGTGTCTTGAATAAAAGCTTCAGTCATTCCAATTATCATCAGAAGAAAGGAGACCATTATGCCGACTATGTAATGAGCATGTGTTTACGAGTGACTCTCAGATAGTGTTGAAACCAAGTTTCATTATATATAGTTGAGCATAACCTGCATCATCTATACCACTCACCAACACATGCAGAGGTCAGTCAAGTGCTTACTTGAGCGAATCATCTCTGTGACAATAGCATCATTTCTTAGTATTGCCTACACGTCCACCATGAAAGCTTTTATGTGGTCTTAAATGGTGTATCACGGATCAGCCTGTTTCTTAGCAAGAGTCGTATGACGCTTCTTACAATCTTCGTGAAGTTATGAAATGCAGACATGAAATTCCGCTTGGCTTGAGCAGAAGGACTTCTGCGGTAACATAATTGCTAAAGACAGGATAAGTTGACTATCGCGAAATTTAAGTCATCAGTCTTGTCATACAGTTTCCATTTTTATCCCTCTAAATCTATAAGCATAGATGATAAAATAACACAAATGAGTTGGATTTGCATGACATTTCGTGTGACCATCACTTAACTTGATTGATATGATTGACTGAAATGCTATAACAAAGATGCCACTAGCTCCGGTTAATATCGTCAGTTGAATACTTCCTTCTGTTACTGTTGAATGTTCAAGTAATTGCTAAGGCAAGCATTAACATAGCAATAATCATCAAGGTGGTTTTTAAATGCACACTAATGTTACGGTTTGTGCTCATTGTAAACAGCATTACACAAAAATCAAAGGTAAATGAAAGCGCTTACACATAATCTGTCAAATCTAATTTACGATATATTTTAAGTATGAAGTGCCAGTCATTCAGAACTAAGTTATCACCATGTTATCTCCTTAGAGAATGACCTATGGTTTAGGACTTCACAGACCCGTGAATATACGGGTCAGAATTCGGGTTGGTCTTCAGTAACCCATGCTTGTCGTAAGAGGCGATAAACGGGATCGAGTGGTCAAGCTCGCTGACTTGGTTGACACGTGTCATTGTATCCCAATTGTGTAGATTGATGCCTTTGCTGTTGATCAAGGACTGTCTGGTCCAGAATCGATTGTTTACAGACCGCAGCCATATAGCTGGATTATTGCTGAGTGCGGTATTAAACAACAAACCAGCCACTTTTTCCAAAACAGAATTTTGTTCCGGTCTATTATGGGACAAACTGAACCTTGCGCCACCTGATCGCTGCTTACCAGTTTCCAAAAAGCGTCATAGGACTCTTGATTATAAATTTGTTTTTACAACATCCAATGCCTCATAGTGTAGCTTTCAAAGGGTTTTATGATAGACACGAGGAGGATACATAAATCATGTCTGACGCAATTCCGCGTTTCGATGCGTTCCGTGGTTGTTGAGACATGTCTTAGTATTTGTGACGGATGAATATACCTAAGAATATATCAGCAAAAGTTCACAACCTTACTTTATATCGACTGAAAGTAAATTCCCTGCATGCACTCAAATACCAAAGTGAAAACGCCATTAATTTTGGTTTTCTTCATTTAATAAGACAGGAGGTTTTATGCTTGATTGTTGTTATCCCCCGCAACGCGTCCACATTCATCTTTTCCGGAGCAGAACATAAAAACCGTCCAATATTAATTTCTTCACCAAACTTGGCACATAGATAGGTCTGGTGGTGAACTGGTGCCTTTTGGTAGTTTTGGATTTCTGAAAAAGATATATTTTGCGTTTCCAGGGCAACAGGTTTGATTTCGACTCAAATTTGTGTTGGTGCTCTTTTCCGGAGCAGCACTTTAAAACCGTTCAGGATTTCTTCACCAAACTTATCACATCGGTAGGTCTGGCGGTGTACTGGTGCCTTTTGGTAGTTTTGGATTTCTGAATAAACTATTTTTGCGTTTCCATGGCAACAAGTTTGACTCTGTCTGAATTTGGTGGCAGTGCTCCTTTCTGAAGCAGAATTTAAAACCCTTTCGACGCTCTCCTTCCACTTTGCTATATACACGCCATAATAGTAGTCATGACTAGTTGACAAATTCATGAAGAGTATTTTGACATTGTCATTTGCCATAAAGTTGTGATTTTGTCTTCTTGTTGTTTACTGTTACGAACTGATTTCCTGCATCACAAGTGCTAAATATAAAAATTGTGAACTAGTTTAAGGATTAACTGCTCGAGCTTACTTATGAGAGTGGGTTTGGCTTAGAATTGTGTTTAACCACCCATGCTTCTCGTAAGATGCGATTATGTGTGTAGAATCGTAAGGTTCGATTACTTATTTGATTGCAGGTATACTCCGACAGAGGGGATTTATGCTCATAAGGGTCGGTGGGGTAGCTTAGTGGTAAAAGCGTTCAGTCGTCATGCCAAAGACCCCGGTTTGATTCCCCACATGGGTACAATATGCGAAGCCTATTTCTTGTGTCCCACGCAGGGATATTGCTAAAAGCGGCGTCAAACTAAACTCACTCAGATCATGCTCATAGGGAAATTAATACACTGATTGGTCCTGATGTTGTTACATAGAGAATGCAGTCAAATGTGGAGTATTCGTTAAAGAAACAAACTTTGAAGGAGTAAAACGATATTTATGATTATCGATGTAATTTATGTTAATGGGGTGTAGGAGAAACACATGTTAAAGCACCAAATCTCTATATGGCACTGTAATCGAATTGAGATGTGAAAAACGTACTGACCTTTCTGCATGTAGCCTTCCTTTGAAGTGAATGGCTTTTACCGTTCCTGAGACACACTTTATTTTCAAACATCCTGTATCATGATTGATGTGAAATTTATGAGTTGTTTAATAATTATGTAATGTTTTATTAGTATTTTAAGTGCTGTTTATAATGAACATAGCCTTAATAAGTGCCATGAACGCAAAGTTTGTTTTATAAATACCATATACTGCTGAAGTTTTTCTCTGTGAACTCATAATATAAAACGTCGATTCAGCTGAAACAGATTTCAGTGAGTGTACAAGTCAAAATAGACATGAAACTAGTGGGGCACTGGACTCAGAGAAGACAGCAGGTGTTCTTAAAGCTGTATATTAACAATAATCGTGCACTTATTTAGCCACGTGGTACTGATATAGCCACGTGGTAGCACTAGTGGTCCCACATTGTGCCATCGCATCACGACATAAACACATGGGCAATAGTATGTGCTGCTTTATACATAAATATATATACATATATATACACACACACATATATATATATATATACACAAAAGACAAAATATCTTTAGTACTGATATAATTTCTTCAATTCAATTCAAAATATATATGTAGAGTGATTCCATTCACCATAGCCCCGCCGTGATATTGCTCTAACATTGCTAAAAGCGGCGTAAAACCATACTCACTCACTCACTCACTATAACCTTTTACTTCTTATACGTACGTTGTCCAAAACGAGCTGGAGTCTATAACGAACACGACTCATATCATAACAAAAATTTACAAGAACAGAGATTTTACTTCCATGCAGATAAATTTACTTAATTACGTTTAATATAAATATACTCATATACTATATCTACCATACATATACCTTAACGTATATGCTAGTTTTACAAATTTAATTCAAACATGTCCATGCACAAAGAGGAAAAAGTTTTACATTTTGATGAATGAGAAGACTAAATGTATGTTTTTTTCGTAGCTCATTCACAACACAACCTAGAAGAAATATGTATGGTTTCCCTTCTATTTGCGAACACACGAATGCCCTCAACAAATCTGATTGCAATGCAAGTGAAGTGCGCATAGGAGTTTGACCGAGTATTTCGTGTTTGTAAATGTAAAACTGACAACCCATTTCATGAGATATTTCTACTTGTTGATGTCATCGGCTGCACGTTCATAATCGGATCCTATTATCATACAAGATATTAAACGAACATGTCATTTGAAATTCCTATTTCATTTCAAGTTAATGGGATCCGCGAATCTATTACAACAAGACACCAGCTTAATCCATATATTTTGCAAAACACGAACGAGAGTGCTTGAAAAATGTTGTGAGGAAATGAGTACAGTTGCCAAACTGCCAGTATATTGCATTTCACGGAACGGAAATATCGAACACGCCTTCGGTGGAATATTACATTGGTGCCCTTGTTCAAACACTTCTCTATGGCATTATTTAGTTGATTCAGTTCTTCGGTAATTGATTTCACTACAATTGCAGCGCGAACTTAATGCACATAGTTTCGTTACAAGTACGTCCAGGACAGTGCGGCCCACATCTGGTTTGGGGTATTGTTTTCACTGTATATTTCAACATGTGCCCGATATCATGTTTTGAGATTTAGTAACTAAAATTGGTTACTAATGCAGGGTAAACGTGCTCCGGGTTACATGCTTATTCAATATGCCAAACTCCAATTGTATATATAACGAAGACTTGTTCATATTTGTTTTACATTATCAGTGTTTACATTATGTTCTTTCATCTATGGAATCCTAGAAGGGACATTTTTAGGCTTTTTTTACACATCTTAGATGGGGCGACAATGCGCCATATTTTGACCTTGAAAACTGTCGCATTGTAGCCCTTTGCATGAATAGAAAAATATTATTCAAAATGCGACAATGCGACAAATGTCGCGTTGTAACGTTGTCGCATTGTCCCGCTTTGGTTATTTTTGCCTCTTTTTGCTTGTTTTTGAACAGGGCGACATGGCGACAATGTCCCTTCTAGGATTCAATAGTCACCTTTCTGTGTCCAGTATTAACATTACTGCGATGGAGCTGTTGTAAAATACCATTTTTGCAAGTCGATGTTTATAAAGACGAGGGCGGTAATATACTGAAACTGTTATATCAATATGTTTCTACACCCTCAATGTTTGTACTTGAACATTGAACTATTTTCTCGATGGGACACCCGTTAGTGAGTCGGTTAGTGAGTATGGTTTTACGCCTCTTTTAGCAATACTATAGCAATATCACGGCGGAGGATACAAGAAATGTACCCTACACATTATTCCCAAGTTAGTCCGGACAAGTGCAGGTTTATTGTACGCTCACTAGGTTTGTTTGTTGTTCAACAGAGATTTGCAATATTTCAGCGACAGGTTCCTCAGATCAAAGATCCACAATGCAGATACGTTGTTTATATAATAACCGTCATTGCAGATGCAAAAATACTGAAACAATATAATCCATAATTGCAAACACTGCTTACCAGGTCACAGTTAGGTAAATCTATGTATTTTATAGCATCGTTGACATTTCACTAGTATAATAAGACATTACTTCTCTGAGCACTGATTTGTTATCTATTTGGCATCTTGCATATCAGATTTTCTTTGTTCCCTGAAGGATTTAAACGACCTGCTCGATAATGATATGTGAATCTATCCACAAACGTAGCATCATCATATTATATAGAAACTGTCATCCATAAAGAATTCTACCTCTATTATTACTCACCATTGCCAGTCAAACAGATCACGTCATTATGCAAACATCAGTTTTTGGCTAGTGTCAGGCTAGTTTTGACATAATATCTATGATACTCTAGTAGCTTTATATTGTTCTAAATGTATTGATCTGTAATATGAAAATTGTTCTCGTCACGATATGACTGCAATATTGCCGACACTAAATATTAACTTACTCACTTACTCAGTATACTGTTCTTAAAGCTCGATAATTTGGAAAGTCCGTTGCTTTCGTTGTTGCAAAGAAATATGGGGCCTCCTCGACTGACAACTGTTCAAAGATGTCAAATTATTAGAAGGCGGAATGCTGTTATGTCATTGACGGCTATTTGCAAGAGATGTTGGTTGTCATCAATCGACTTTCATCCGAACAGCCAGAAAACATCAAAAAACTATTGGCGTTAGGACCGTCAGCGCTCAGTTAGGTCACGAGTGACAACTCCATGGGGCAAACAGCCCTTCGCAGAATCGCCTGAAATCGGCTGGGTACAAAGCCATACCTACTATAAGACGTCCGTTGCTATACCCAGAGCGCACGACTAGCATGGTGTCACTAGAGCTTAATGTCAGACGAAAGTCGATTTCTCTTGTTCATGTAATCATGACCGACCTCGAGTTTGACGCCTCAGAAACACTGCATATGCGCAAAGGAATATCTTGGAGCACGTGCCGTTTTGTTTTTTTTGGGGTGGGTGTCATTGATACTGTGAGAATGGCTTTCACGTAACTGAAAACTTTACCTTGGGACGATTAGATAGAATCTGATTAGACAACGGTATAGCATTGCCATCATAGAAATGGCCGTTGTACCACATTTCGACGACCATCCTCTCAACACAAGGCCAGTCTTCATAGACGACAATGCCTCAATGGTTAATAATGGTAACATCTTGATACCATAAAAATGGGGTGATACGATACCTTTTTTCCGATGTATATATCTTCCTGACACCTTTTAAAGAGTCGTCGTGCGTTAGAATATGGAGCATGAAAAACCAAAAATCATGGCAGGTGTTGTATACTGACACGTGCATGTATATATTCAATGGAGTTAATAAAGTTTGTTCTTTATCACATGCGCCTATAATCAGTTTTCGTATTTCAGTTTTCCATGCCGATGTGGAAATATATTCCCTGATTAGGACTGTAACGATGCATCGAACTATCGGTGGATTGGAATTGTTGAGTCTCCGATAGCAATTAATCGATGGTAGAAACGAAAAAGTATCGTTGCATCGATAGTATGTGTGACTATCGATAGTTTAAAAATTGACTTTGGTTGATAAATGAGCAGCGCAAAATACAGGAAGTACCAGATCTGTTCACTTTGATTTAGAGTTGATGTGTTAAAACTGTTTACTTTATCTGGGTTTCAAGTTTTTTGTCAGTTATGAAAAGAGACTGAAACTACTTCAACGTGTTTCTATTCCTTATAATCTATACATTCATTTGGGAAATGACTTCAAATGAGACAATTAAAGGAGAAATGAACTATTCCAATAGTTGGTCGTAATAGACTATCGCCATTGCAAAAGTACATTGCAATAGACTAATGCTCTGGCAATAGTTGTTTCCCCCTCAATCGTCACCCCTAGCCCTGATGCAATACAAGTTACCCTTGCACACCCATAGAACATCCCACGACAGGTTGAATTTTTTTATGTTTAGGAAAAAGGGTTTCCGAGGCGCACAACGTCTCATAGAAATATAAGGCCTATTACCAAGGGATGTAAATTTTGGAATTTCATACATTGAGAATACTACACGAGGTCTCATTACAAAGGAATTATACGAAACGAGTGTTCTTCCTATGGTGTCTGACCGAGCGAAAGCGAGTGTGGTATTTTAGTTATTACCCACGTCTTTTATGCATTAAATTGGCAAAACAGTGTATTTTTGTTATTGTTATGTTTTCAAACCGAAACCGGTTTCATAAAGAGGTTGCGGAAGAATTTTGTTCTGTAGATCACTTTTGCATGACGTCACACTGTATTGACGTCATTACGCCATTCTCGTCTGCTCCCTTGGTAACCGACGTCACGATGCATGTCAGCTGTCATCGCCTCTCGTACAGCCTCCTACAGTAAACTACTCCGTAACACCCCGTTTTTTGGTTTGCAGTTGCTTCACTCAGCTAACATCACTGGTGGAAATATTACGTTTATGTTTTTCGAAGGATATAATGTCTCAGTTCGACTTTCAATTAAACAGCGATACGGCAACGTTCGCAATGTTTAAATTCCCATAATGTATATAAGTTGTAGAATGAATGAATTCACGTGTTTGGTATGAATGGACAAGTAGTTCCGTCACAACGTGACCTAATTGAGAGGTCATCGGTTACCCAATCAAATCGTTAGAATCTCAGGTCAAGTCGTTACGACACAGGTCAAGACGATGCAACACTCGTGTGACGTACGAGATTAGTATTAGTTACCCATACGTTGACCACGTGGGTACTAAAGTATATTGCAGAAGGTTTGTTTATTCCTATATTTAGGTTTTTTTCGCTCGCCCACTCTCTTGCTGTTTGCATTGGATATGAGAAACACATAACATACGAATGACCTAAAAAAGTACAAGGGTTGTCTAAACGCACGTG
>VKKT01003273.1:44804-58441 GCA_008038995.1 Haliotis laevigata | reverse complement strand
TGGCTGAAATATTGCCGATGTGACGTTAAATATTAACTCACTCACTCACTCACTCACTCAGATACATATAATGAGAAAAAAAACAGAATTGCTGAAAAGTTATCGTTTACACTAACACAATGATAGTTCATGTATGGTATATAACTACACATGATACTCCTCCCTTCCAAATGATTCGAAGTGAAAACGTAAGAGCAGAGAATGCCATTGTTCTTGCCACACAGATTACGTAGATCTGTGACATGTATTAAGTCTGTCTCCGTCTTTAATACATCACTGTCCTTTCTGTTTCGATGACAAGCAACTAAGAAGATGGCAACCAGCACCAGCAATGCAAACAAATAACATGTGGCCAATAATCTTATTGATCATCCTTAAAAAAGAGGGTACCTGACGAATGAAACGTCAAAACATCATGAAAACAATTTCTCAAACAAAGAAATTTCATCAGGGCATATGTGATCTACCTGATGCGTTCACAGCCTGGCACGGTCGCGCGTTGCCAATTTTCGGAAGCACATGATGTCGTGAGAGGGTGATCTGCAACTGGCTGGCCACTCCTTGGTGGAGGATGAAATCCGTTCCGATTGTACCAGGAGGATACCGTCTCATGTATACATCAGAAAGTCATCCCTGTAGCTACGAGCGGTCACAGTAAGCCTCTGTAGGACTTCAGTGTAGGAGATAGTTTTACTGACCTTGAGTCCCTTCCGTAGCGGTCGTGTTTGGGATCCTGAAATCTGCTCCTTCACGCTAAACTACATGCTAACTCACGACGATCTCTGAAGTCTGGACAGTATCTCGATTCATCAGTGGGAACTAATGCAACCCAGTTCTTGCCTGTCCAGTTGACGTGATCTTAAACCCGATTTCAAAGGAACCTGCCTGTGATGGGATTCAATGTTCCAATCACATGTGTCGCATAATCTGCTTAGATAATCTGGATTTATTATAATTATCGTGGAATCCATTCATGTATCGTTCCCCATTCTAAAACGGTCCTCGCGTTATATACGGCAATGTTGGAGAAACTTAACTGTGTACATCTTCCCATTCTATGGCCTTTCTTGTAGTTTATACGGATAAAGTCCAAGTTACGGGATGACTAACTGAAAAATAACTGGATTCATTGCATTTATCTTACCTCTAACTTTTATAACACTCCATAACAATATCTTACCTTTAAGTTCTATAATCAGTACAACCACTGAGTTTACTAATCTTCCTGTCGAGTTAACGTATACTGTGCAAAGCCCCAACCCATTCCCCATTTATTCAATTACTAAAATTAACAAAGTTTAATCTAATCCTCGTTCACCTTCACTGTAACCATCTTCAGAATATTCGACCACCCTCCTGAGACCACCATGACGCCATCTTATCACCAACAGTTAGATATAAGAAGCTGATGTCAAACCGTGAGGTAAAACTTGATTGCAGGTTTCCGTCCAACATGTCCAGATCCAAGAACAGCAAAGATAAGCAGTATGGTTAGGATACATTTGAATGTGGTGGTAAGTCGAATGTATAACAGATGTCATAAGCCCAAGAAAGACTACACAAGGTAACATTAGGTGCCTTGTACAGAGAAAATCTGTTCACTTTGGTTCACCTTTTCTCTCATTATTTGCTTCTGTTTCAGCTGAGCACATACTTATATCATTGTCGGCCAGCTCACTGTTCAAAGTGTATATTTCTTCTTTTGTTGCGTGAAATCTTACAATCTTTCAGGACGTAAAGATAATTTAGTCGAAAGTCCATTACTCTTCTCCACATTTTCTTTAGTAACAGCATTTATTGACATCACGTTTTAACGTGAAATCTTTGTTTAGCATCCATTGTGATGTCATTGGCTTCTTTGGATGCTAAATGCGATCTAATGCCATCAGATTTATCGTTGACTTCAACTTGAATAGCCGTGGGTCAGTTAATAGTTGCAGGTTCACTGGCTATTTGAGAGAATAAGACTGCTTGTTTATGCTATACGGAGAATTATCTACCCGCGCACATCTTGGTATACTCCATCTAAGCGGCCGCTCTGCAAGCGTTACTCCCCACTTTATCGGGTTTGCGCATGAAGGGGAATCAATTTCTTTTAAATTCATCCATTTCAAGCGATGGTCTTTTTTATTTGACGTTAACAGATTTGAAGAAGCAAACTTTAATCAGGATGTGGCCTATGTGACAATAATGATTCATCGCTTCCGGACGTGAAATGGTACTCGATCACAGAATTGCCATGCCAACTGTAGCCTATTGTTATGTAGTTGAAGTATTGGTGAATGTTAAATCCGAGTTACTAAATCTCAAAATATATGCAGCGTAAATTGTCATTCTCTTTGCAGTAAAATCTATCTTAAAACATGCATTTAAAAATATACCATTTATATGTGTTTTGTACCGTAAATAATATGTGTATTTCCGTCCTTTCTTACGATAATGGATGACCAAGCAACTTATTGTGTGTTATATAACGCCATACTCATCTGTATTCCTGTAATATTGTGGCGGTCTGACTGTAATTATTGCATACGCATCAGGCAATTCAAGGATATATATCGTGACTATCTACGTGACCTCTAACGACAAGCATTGGGATGCTGAAGGCAATTCTAACAATGCTATCTTCACGGGTTCAGGAATATAAACAACATAAACAGCTAGGACGTAATGTAACAATTCGTTTAGCAAGTTCAACTTTTCCCCCCGAAACTTGAACAGGGAATATGACAGAAAACTCTATGGCATTGCTGAAGGTACATCGGGCATTTTAACAATTGATGAGAAGCGACTCCCAGAAGCAAAGATTTGGTAAATTCAAATTATTAATTTATAAACATGAAACAATCTCACACTTACAACAGACAATCACATAAAGATGATTGATTTCAATTTTAGTCTTCAGGTCTGGAGAGCTATTTCCCTTGGGCTTCATATGCAAAGATTAATTGTACTCTAATACACAGTTGGTGCATGTTTTTCTGACTAGAGCAAATAGGGGAAACTGAAAACGTAATCCTTAACCCATGAACATCATGCGCTCAAGAGATATATTTTTGGAACAATAATTTACGAGAATATAACAGCCATAGTCAATACAATTCTGATAGTTGAAATGCTGCCATTTTCAGTTGAAACACACATCCCCGAATCCCCGAAGATGTCAGTTGAACCCATTCTTATCCCTTCAGCAGTTTGTGAAACGTAATACGTGCCTTTGTTCAGAGAGTTAATTATGCGAACTATGATCCATAATAATATGACGTACAGTGGTGTTGTTAAGACCCCCTACAGATATCAAACTTGAAATAACGTTGCTAATGAAAACCTTACTCCCGTTTCATCAAATGTCATTATTACTGTTAACAATGCTTTGCGACTCTGATCATTGCGCTTTCGTCGTCATCAGCATTTTATATTCCTCCTGTCAGAGAGTATTTGTTTGACTAATCTGCACCTTGAACAATAGGCATAGTGTGGAAGATGAGGGTGTCTCTTGCATCCACCAGCATGCATATTCATATATATATCTGTCTGGAAACGCTTGATGTTAAAGGCAGATACGAAAGTTCTTCTCTCGTACATGGGTTACATTTGGCCAAGGCGCCGCAATTTATAGTTCGGCCATACAGTTACAAAACTTCATAATGTGTTTTAAAACACGGCTCTCAATTCATTTGACAGGTTGAAACATTATGATAGCCTGCACATATTCCGCACACGAAATTCTGAAACATTCTATTATTATAATCTGGCCATGCCCTTTGATAGAGAAACGCGTTCGAGGCTGACATTGTTGGTAAGTAATCTAATATATGGACTGCATGTCAGTTTTGAGAACCAGGTCATGGATACAGGCAATGTATCAGGGGCGTTTCCAGCGTCATGTTGATAATTATGATTACTTTTATTGCCGACGGCTGACAGATATAACTGCTTATTCACCAGGATTGGCTCATATCGTCACAAACTGTATACGTGACGCATTTGAGGCATTCATTTCTGTGTGTAAGGGCTTCTCAATTATTACACGTACGGGTACATAGGGAAAATGTTTCACCTTTTTGCAGCGGTAACTAGCCAATTATACTATTAAGTTCAATACAGATACGCTGATGCCGATCAGTTATGTCCAATTATTGGATGATTTTGCACTTCTGTGACCAAAGAAAATACTGTTCTTGGTGTATTTGGAATACACATGAAGTCCACAGATACAGTTTCAGAACTGTCTTAAATCGACAGTTCATTTAAATTCGCCTCCATCCTTTTCCTTTCGTTCAAATCAGTTGATCATGTCTTCATGCTTTCATGTTCGGGTCGTTGGAAACCGTCGTACACGATTGCAGATCAAACGAAAAACGAATGGGAGCAACTCTGCTTCAAAGCTACCCACGCTGCTATGGAAGACTTGAAACCCTTTCATCGCAGTAGTTTCTTTCAGAGTGTAATATTTCACCATCTAGATCTATCAATCGAATGACAGGGTTTGCTGTTATCAACCCATAATGTGTTCAAACGGTCTCAGCTAAATGTACTGCGTTATACTTGGGCAAAAATTGGCCAAATGTTAAACTGTAAGGTTATCTGTCAAGAATGAGCATCACGTTCAGAGTCAGTAAACTAAATGGCCAGAAAAAATCCAGGCGGTGAGTGTGTGGGTTTACATATTACGTCGCATGAGCTTTATGTCAGCTATAAATCGACGTTGCCAAGTTCACACATGTAGACATGTCCGGAAGCTATTATGTACATACATTTTTTAACTTTTCAAAATATTCACAATTTTAAACACGTGCTCACACGATATTATTTACAATTAAAAAAACCCAATGAGTTATACATATTTCCAGTTTATGATACAGACAAATTTGTTTCTTGCATGATATTAAGAAATACTAGTTTACACGTGTAAGCTGATCTCTCAGGTTGGCTGTTTGATCATGGGAATCCCTTTCATTTGCACCGTCAACACAGTTCCGGTTCGCTCCGTGAGTCATTATGTTTCTAAGTCTATCAACACCATACCTGCTTCTCAGAAACGATAAACATCACAGACTTTCATCACTTTACGCTTTCGTCCTACATCAAGCTGACATGCCGTGATATAAATGGAATTCTGTTTCATGCATCGTTGAAAACCAACTCAGACGAAAACGACGATGAACCCGATCCTCACCTACACATGTAAGTTTCTGTTGCAGAGTTCAGTTTCGAGATCACGGTTGCAATTTTTGTAATAAAGGTTTTAATACTTACAGTGGGTGAGTGAGTGAGTATGGTTTAACGCCACTTTTAGCAATATTTCAGCATATCACAACGGGGGATATCAGAAATAGGCTTTACACATTGCCTACTGAAACAGATATCTTTTGGTGTGAAAGGCTAAATACTAACTAGAAGCATGTGAAAAGATCAGTCAACATTTGAGACAACACCAGATGTTCACAAGAAGCGAAAGCATGACCAGTAGCACCACTACCACAATATGCACACAGAAACATGTGTTTGTTACCTAACCTAATGATAGCGTGACCCATGGAGTTCCGGACTAGGATTGGTCTTCAGCAACCCATGTTTGTCATGAGAGGTGACCAGGTCAGGCTCGACGACCCGGTTTGAAACATGCCATTGTATCCCAATTGCTTAGATCGATGCTCATGATGTTGATCACTGGATTGTCTGGTTCAGACTCGCCATATACATTGGTTTATTATTTATAATGTTTCGCCTGAGACCATGTATGGACATCTGGTCTCTAGGTTCAGATGTATGTTTATTTTGATGAATTTGATGAGAAAAGGCATGTTTAAAGTTTGAAATATGTCTGTAAGTATTAACTGTTATAATTATATTTTTTAGGAAAGGTTTTATCTCTGAGCGAAAAGGGATAGCAGAATCCCTGCAGAAAACATGGTGAAACAAGTTTCAAGTCAAGGAATGATCCTCGTTAGAAAACTCAGGTGCTGAAAGATTGTGGACATTCACTGCTGGGCACCACATTATGCTTTAAGGCATTTGCTGTCGTAACAGAATGGGATTTGACATACATGTAACTGCTGGATGCTGTTCGGCACTGGTTTACAGACGCACCAGCAAGGAAGGAGGACTTTAAAAATGTTACTGGATCTTCATTGGTGCCCCTGAAAAACACACCTTTTGGGAAGAGAGCACTAACATCTGGAGTTCTTTACAGATCTACGATTTCAGAAAGTGTGGATAAATGGATGAGACTGTGCGACTTTTCGATTGTGAAACACATAAAAAACGTACAGGAAAAAGGTCTGACAAAGACCCATGTCTTTTGCATTATGTTCTGTTCTGTTCGTCCAATTATGTTTAGACATACCAGTGTGAAAGACTGATGATTCATTTATTCTGATATGAAAGTTATGTAACTTCTGAAGAAAGTATTATAATTTCTCAACGCATGTCCAAGTAGGCACGATGCTCACAACAACCCATATTGTATGTCTTGGATTAACATATATATTACAACTTCATCTAGTGCATAAGCGTGTGGTTGGAAATAGCTGTATATCGTGTTTCCCTTCTCAGATTTACATTTGTTCAAACAAGCAGTCAGTAATCATTTATTCACCGTCAAAGCTTAGGACATTTCCTATTAGCATTTAAAATAAAGCCATGACGTTTCTTGACTGAAGCAAGATCGGAAGTGTGTCTTAACGTATATTGTATAATATTGAGAGGAAACATGCCCATGCCGGATTCATTGATGTGTCCAAACAATGTAGAGTGATTAATCACGAAATCAAAGGAATCACATATTTCAGTTCGTTATAATGTTAGTTCGTTAGAAGCATTTCGACTCAAATATATCGCAAGTGCCTTTGACTAGACTTACATTACATATCAGTTATATCAGTAAGTTCATTATGCTTGTTCCTTATCCAGTGTACATTCAGTACCTGCCTTTCAAGAAAAAGTATGTTACCGTACTTTTTTTCATAAGTGCAATGCAAGGAAATATGAACATGGTACATTTTAACTCAGATCGTATGACCAGGTTAGCCTTATTCATCTACCACGTTTTGTGCATTTAAATATATTGATATCATACGTTGGCGGACTATAACCTCTTCTATTTATCTTAATAGTTTATAAGATGTTTAGGGATATTGTAATCTGATATAAAACAGACTGTATGCTTCCAGTTAAATGGAAAACAAAGCAAAGAACTGTACTTTGTTTATGAATTGTTCGTAAACAATACAGCGTGACATATTGAAATGATTCTTGTTCTTTATGATGATCTCTGCATCAAATTTGGAAATGTCCTCCACATGTCTACCATAAAACTTCCTGAAATCTTTACTAAGGCCTTGAATGTTGTAACCTTGATGAAACAACTTCTGAGCAAGAGTGGTAAGATGCTCTTTGAAATCGTGATAAAAAGGGCACAGCCGATTGTACCTCAGAAGTTGTGAAATGTAATCACCAAAGGCTGGAGCTGTTGGAATATTGCTCAACATGAAAAGTTAAATGTTGGAAAGTTGAAGTCATTCCTTTTGTCATACAGCCGTGTGGGGAGTTTTGAATATTTATGCATAGATCTAAATATGAAACAGTTGAGGCGGTCTCATTTGTCTCCTTAATTTCAAGTTCAAGGTGGGTAACTATTGGAAGGCATTGGCTATTTGATGGTTACTGAAGAATATTGAATCATCGATGTACCGGAAGGTTAACTTCTTGGCCAAAATAGCTTGTTTTAATCTTGCCAACCCAAGCAGAAATTCTGATTCATATGCATAAAGAAATAGATTCGCAAGGACGGGAGCACAATTGGTGCCCATGGGGATGCGAAATGTTTTACCCCAAAATTTCACAAAAAATGTTATCAATCAGAAAATCAAGCATTTCACATATTGTTTTCTCAGTAAACTTCAAATGACATTTGCTTTCATTTTTGACAAATTGTCCTTAACCTCAGGAGATAAATATGTAGGTATATCTTTGTTCACCATGTTTGTTTACAAATGCCCCATGGATGACGGAATGAAGTTTTTCTTTAAGTGTGTCATGTGGGAGAGTGATATACAATGTTAAAAACTCAAAACTATTTTGACAGAACGGAACTCGGTTTCTGAGTTTGTGACAATGTAAGGTAATCCTTTTGAGTTTTTAAGCATCCACATGGTATTAATTCCGCTTATCTAAAAAACTAACGAGAGTAATGAGAAGTCCTTCCTTGTCGGTTAACATATATAATCACATACCAAGGACAAATAGAGGATCCACTATGTTGTGTTAAAATGGTGAGAAGAAATGGAATTTAACGTTGAGTTCTGTACAGGGATCGGGCGAGGTGTTGTGTTTCACATATTTCCCAAATATCCCTCCTACGCGTTTCAACATTATCTTCAGCGACAGATGTCAGTTACCTACGGCATGTGCATGGTTTGACATATTCTCACATGTACTGAAGCAACGGTGCGACGTTCCCTCAATAAAACAGATAATCGATAACGTCCACTATCATATGCATGCTGTTATATAGTGCGTCAGTACTCAAGTACGTTTCCTCTTGAAGGGGCTGTTGTCATAATGGACGTTGACTACCAGAAAGTGTCTTTGGAGATAATTGATGATAAGAAAAGTTTGAGGTTACAAATAATGTCAATGTTCAACAAACTTCAAGATTTTAACACTCGGTATTATTACGGGAACTAGGGGGAGCTAGATTATTTGACAAATAATTAGAAAGCAAGTGTCATGATGTTAAATATACATGTCAAAATGTTATTGGTGGTTATATTGAAATAGAGGGTGGTGGGGTAGCCTAGTGGTTAAAACGTTGGCTCGTCACGCCGAAGGCCCGCGTTCGATTCTCCACATGGGCACAATGTGTGAAGTCCATTTCTGGTGTCCCCCGCCGTGATATTGCTGGAATATTGCTAAAAGTTGCGTAAAACTAAACTCACTCACTATATTGAAATAGAACACTTGATGAAGTTATATATAGGCCGATAATTGCAGGACCAAGTTGTGCTACAAATCGAGGGACCAATTTTACTGATATAGTGTTTAAACCAAAGATACGGTGGACTTCATAAAGTATTTACTTCAACAAATTCACGACAAAACCAAACTTGTTACTTTTGACATCCTATACTCCACATGATTTTAGGATTTGAAGCGGTATCATTCAGGTTAAATGAATATCCAGAATTACTTCCGACAAGATTCTAAAAGGAATTCATCATTGAGTTGAGTTGGGCTTTACGTCACATCGGCATTATTCCCGCCAAATAGTGACGAGATCAAGTTTCCATTCATTACCATTTTAAGTCCAAGGTCCAAGAGAGTTATATCTTAAAAACATATATATTCATTATATTTCTATTTCAAAGCAGAAAATGTCATAGCACCAAACACAAACGCAAGCAATTTGTTATTCTCTTCACAAAGTTACAATTTATGATAGAGGTAAACTTCCCTCAGGTAATTTACAATCAGATGCCCGCTCACGCGGGAAAACAGATCTGTCAGATTTCTCGCATCATAATGTGCATCTCTTGCAGTCGCAAAGTCCACACAGTCAAGCAGAATATGCTTTTTGGTGAATACTTCATCGCAAGAGACACACATGGGAGGTCCATCCCCATCCTGTTTCAGCAAAAAGTCTTGAGTAAACCGACTTTGGCCAATACGACATCGTCGTAACCTTACCTCATCGCGTCTTGACTGTCAACCCAAGTAGGTATAACCAATTGCTGTCTTCAATTCTTGAAGTTTATTTCTTACAACTTGGGTGTCCCACCTTGATTGCATAAGGTCCAGAGTATAACTTTTGATTGTGGGTTTGAAATCACTGTACGGGATCAGCACTGGCGATAACGGCTTGTCAAGAGTTGCTTTAGCTGCAGCATCGGCCTTTGTGTTACCTGCTATGCTTACGTGACCCGGCAACCAGCAGAAAGTTGGCCAGTAGAAAGGTCGTTGTAAAGTTCTAAAATGTCCAGGATGATAGGGTGACTTGAAGTAACATTATGAGGTGCTTGAAGGCAAGACAGTGAATCTGTGAATGGTTCTGTTGTTTGATATAGGTCAGAGCTGTGAAGATATCTTTGGCCTCAGCAGTGAAAATGGAGCTATTGTCGGGAATTCTAGAGGAGACAGTCTTGGGTCCAATGACTGTAGCACTGGCAACTTGGCCATCATCCTTGGATCCGTCTGTGAAAATGGATCTATGGGTGTTATACTTAGAGCGTAACTGGTTGTATTCCTGTTGGAACACCAAACGATTTGTTTGGGATTTTTTTAGTTTGGCGAGGGTAAGTTCCACTTGTGGTTTCACCATCTGCCAGGGTGGGGACGACAGAAGACGGTAAGGTGCTATTATATCGAGATCAATGTTAGCTGCAGATATGTGTGGTTGAATTCTGATTCCAAGTGATGGAACCAGGCTTGGTAGATTTGGATACAGGTTTTCATAGGTGTTAAGGTTTGAAAAACATTTGATAGGAAATATTGTAAATAAAATCGGGTGGAGGAGTTGGAACTACAGTGGCACCCACGTACTCAACATAGTCTTTGGGAAACGTAGAACGAACTCAGGAAACCAATGTGAGAGAGCAGGTAGGACACTAAAGTGGGGTAATACAATATTGTTTTTAAATTGGCGACGTTGACTTAACAATAGCTTTAATCATGGACTCAAGTCAGTTTGACTTTCATTCATTAACACTATGGTAACGTTATAATATATTGTTAGCAATATCTACATTTTCATCCTGTCATGCATCCGTGTCATACAAAAAGAAGCATTCCGCATAATAATGATTGCGTCAATTATGTCAACAATGAACACGCGACTTCAGGAACTGAAATCTTATCTACAATCCCATTGATGTCCGAATCTGCTTGTAGAAGATGGAATAAATATAGCAACAGCCGCAGACAGAGAAGGGGCGGCGGGGTGGCATCGTGGTTAAACCGTTCGCTCGTCACGCCGAAGACCTGCGTTTGTTTCCCAAAATGTGTACAATGTATGTAAACTCGTAGGCAGAAGCATGTTGTGTACGTGCTAAGCAAAGACATAACACTGTCAATCCATCATATATATCTACTTATAACCCCTAGAATCCGAAACTTGATCAATGATCGTAATGAGATCAAATGTGGGTCTCGAACTTACCAGCAATCGAGCGTAGATGTTACTCGTTGAAAGGAGAGTACCATTGTTCGAGTCGGAGTCTCTCATGACAGTTTGTTTATGAATCACTAGCAAATATTTTAGCTATCGGGCGGAGGTCCTCATACTATCAGGATTTGATTGGCAGGTTTCTGCTGTGCCCAATGGACGCAACTCTGCATAGTGGTATCCATGTTCCGTTATTTATCTTTGACACGGTTTGGAGTTATTTCTCTCATGACTGTAGTGATCACAGGCTTCGCTACGGATCACTAGTGAAGTCAGCCGCGGTTTGCACTTTGCAAGTATTTAGGCCCAAATCTACAATCTTAGGTAGACCCCTGAATCAGGCAATGTATACTCACAAAATGGCTTCCACGGACTCTCTGTGGTGATCGGCTGTCTCCGGCACTTTCCGTCTTGACCTTTTACCTCCGGGTAAGCAGCTCCGATCACCACAGGACCAAAGGTATTTGTCGGTGGCTGTGTGTTTTTTGTTTAATGGAACGTCTTTGCCTGTTTGTTTGACATCAGCCGTACACTTAAAGATGCTTGACTGTAATAATCTCTGATCGTACTTGCGGTGTTTGAAGAAAGTGCTCCTGCATTCAAATGAAGCAGGAGAGACATGCATTGGTCTGTGAACGAATGGATGTTTATAAGGATACAGATTCGAGATACAGTATTTTCATCTGGCAAGCTACTGATTTTTCGTGGGTTTTTATTGTTGACGAAAGATCGTTAACAATATAAGTCATTGAAGACATATGTGGTAATCTTAACAGTTTCGAGAAATCAAACAAAGAAGGCAAAAGTCAGTTATCCTATACTGTTTCTCTTATTCATCAAAGGGGGTGCTCCCCTTAGAAATGTTTGTGTGAGACCATCAGTTGAATAATATTGGACCCCGCGGGGACTCGTGTTATAATTGGTCCAATAGCACCCATCAGCTTGTCAAAACTAGGCTCGTATGATTGTATGGTATTGTAGTCCGACGATGTTCCTATGATCGTTAGTTCAATTCCTAATCGCCCCGATTATGTTGCCATGGTTATTTTGGTTTGCCAGCAACATACCCGTGCATGTGTATTTCACTAGTCTGTCTCACAGTCCCTGAACCACATTATTTTCCCTACTGACAAGCCCTCTCTTCGGTGCTAAAACCCTAAATAAAGCAAGTCTAGATTTCCCCAGGTTCTGAATCTCTGGTCTCCCTGMGGCTCCTTTTCAATTTAAATGGGCTTGTTTGTTACTATCGACATTATATATTTTCAGAGACTAAGCATTAGTCTAGTATTTCACCTACATGGTAAACATCTAAGACCCACATTATTTCAGGTTTTCCTCACACAATGAAGCTGAACTGCCGTAAAATAACTGGAGTACTGTTCACAACTGCTGTACGCCAAACTCACTCACCTATTACCACGGGTTAGTCAGAGGCGGTTGTAATCCTATAGTTGTCACAAGAGTGGGGTACTGTACATTTCAGTTGTGATATGTAGTATATACTCTATTTCTAAGGACATAATTCAAATGTGATATTATGTAATTATTTTCTTTGCGTACCTTTGCCGCCTGCAGGGACTTTCACTAGATTTACATCATCCCTTTAGTGGTTAGCAATTATTGACAGATTTAGCATCACAACACATTGTCAGCGATTAAATACGCGGTACAAATATAGTTTAAATAACGTGATCTTACACTCCCTCTCGGGGGGACACTCGTTTTGCAATATTACCACAAACAATCTCAGTTCTACAATTCTACCAATTATAACATTAATTTATCATACACAAACATATCAATCTAAATTTATGACACAATTCGTGTTCTTATTAAAAAGGTTTTTATTAAATGAGAACTTATATTTAAAAGAACCTTCAGGGATGAAACTTTGAAATCGTTATTGCTCGGGATGGGCAAATTGGTCATTAAAATCCTAACGTTTATCCACTGAAATGTTTATCTTTGCAAACGTTGTTATACTCTCAGGTCCATCTCGCAAAGCAGAAGTTGACAGGACATAAAAGCATAATTATTTTTATATAAAAACTTCTCTATTCTTTGTAACGACGTTTCAGGAACACTTCTTTAACCTTTCAGTTACCTGATGAAAATGGAGGTTGACCTAAAACGTCATCCATACACGGACATATAATGCGGATTTGCCAGCACATTGTCCAGGAGACAGTAGCAGAGTGGTTAGAGCGTCCGCTCGTCACGCCGAACGCCGGGTTTGATTCCATACATGGGTGCATTTTGCCCGTTTCTTGTGTTCTTTGCCGTAATAGTGATTGAATATTGCTAAAAACCGCGTAAAATCTAATTCACTCTAGATATGAGCGAATATCAAACCACGCAGGATTTATGTTTTTGAACTTGTTGAATACCCCACTCGACAATAATCCAACAATGTAGCATTACGTAATCGACAGATTGGTATACTAGGATACGTCACACGCCTCACGACTACACT
>VKKT01003271.1:99739-112191 GCA_008038995.1 Haliotis laevigata | reverse complement strand
AGAATTGATGTTCAGTAGTCCATGCTTGTCGTAAAAGGCGACTAAAGGGATCGGGTGGTCAGTCTCGCTGACTTGGTTGAAAACGTTCCATCGTATCCTAATTGCATACATCGTAGATCGATGCTCATGCTGTTGATCACTGGAATGCCTGGTCCAGTCTCGATTATTTACAGACTGCCGGCATATAGTTGAAAAATTGCTGAGTCCGGCGTAAAAGGAAACTCATTCACTCACTCAATCATCTTGCCTTTACCTATAAAAGACACTTTTCCCACAATAATGTTCAATGACATCAATGGAATACTTGAAACCGGAGACAAAACACTGACAACGCGGCTTCAGCTTGATTTGTATCAATACAGCTGACTTTTGTGGCCAAATAAGTGTATTATTTTTGTCAAGAATCATCAGGATTTTAAGAAAAAGAATGGGTTGTTCGTTGTTCTTTTGCACCAAGATATATGGTGAACATGACTGCCTCGGAATTTAAAGTCATATATGTACGAAGATCTAAGTGTTGGTTATGACTTTCAATGAACTCCCTAGCCATCCTAAATTTCTATTATGCACAGGGACAGCGTTCAAAGACTCTGTTCCTCCCGTCTGGGACTCGCCAGTAGATTCGGATGTCTGTGAAGAAAAAAGGGAGTAGGAAACATGACAAGCATAAATGTAATTCCCTTGCCATCGTTCACCTGACAGGGTTGTTATAACGCACGTCTGAACCTAATTCATTGTCGTATACATGCAAACATACAGCACCAGACTCGCCATGTGCTCCCCCCCACCCCAGCCCCACCCACGTCTCAGATCAATACGTTAACAGAGTGTCGACAAATGTCCTGTCAGGATTATGTTAACACTGTGAGTAGAAGATAAACTACCTACACATTATCTATATGGATCCCACGTATGACTGACGTGATGTAGAATTATGACCATGGATTTCAACTTGTGTGATAGGAGTGGTACAACGGAAATAACAGTCCTATAATTACTGATTGTGTCCATTCCTTTCGGTTGTGTTTTTCCCATACCGTTTGTAGTATCACTGTAAACATGGAAACATTACTGAGACCATGTGAATACATTCAGGTGTAATTGTCAAATTGAATATATTTAAACGATTCTTTGAGAGAGAGCAGTTTCCAGATTGCGAGTTCAGACAAGATGTAACCTGACATTTTAGTAGACACACAAAAGGTCAAGGATTCTCTTAAACTGCTAGTGCACATGTGAGGGAATGTCAATTGCAACTTGGCCAATCGATTACATACAAGTGAAATTATTTCCTGAAATATTTTCAAGAAAAAACTAAGATTTCTGCAAATCAAGCACACACAATCTGCCAACATACAATTTATTCTGTAAATGCATTCATCAATTGTTCTAGTCACATCAAACAGTACTTTCTGTTTCGAACCTGAATATTTAGGTCTTGAGAAGAGAAGGCTCTCTGTCTAGGTCCTCGATCCCCCTATCACTCTAAGCTGTGCGTTCCATTAAGTCAAACAGTATTCTATACCGATACCACACTTTCATATTTCCGTTGGATCCTTTTCCATGTTGGATTAGGCAACACTGAAACAGCCTTATGCTTATTTCTTTTAATTATACTTCTTTGGTATCGTGGTCCAGTAATGAGAATTGGTGAGTGAAAGGTACAACATGATATAAGTAACCATCTTCGAAAAGGATGCCAAATCTACACGCTGTCAAATGTTCATAGTTTCCATACAGATATTGCAGGGGACCCCCATTGTCAGAACCCCTGGGGACCAACAAAAAAGTTCGACACACTCGGATCTCACCTCGATAATACTGTGTAATCGTTTCCTTTGATTTCGCTTGATACGAAGTTCAGGTTATAATACTTAGTACGATTACCAGTTTGTGCTAATTTGTGTAACACAAAACCATTCTGTTTGACGTTTCAACTCAATTGTAACTCTTTGATCTGTTGATCGAGACAACCGACAATTCGACATATCTCGGAAATTACTAATACACATAGTAAGAGGTTCAAGCTGTATAGGAAACGTTTGAGGGACCTGATATGTTTGCACGTGTATTGTACAGCACGGACGCTTTCATATAAGACACTGTTGTTCATAGAGTCTAACAGTTACATGCAGTGATGTCTATAACCATAAAGTGTGTGAGTGAATGTGGTCTGTCTTAGATGTGCGACACGTCAATTACTTATCAAATGAACTGTAAAGAACTATGTCTAACAACAATACAATACATTCATTG
Source organism: Haliotis laevigata (assembly GCA_008038995.1). Taxonomy (NCBI): domain Eukaryota; kingdom Metazoa; phylum Mollusca; class Gastropoda; order Lepetellida; family Haliotidae; genus Haliotis; species Haliotis laevigata. The sequence goes on along the minus strand of VKKT01003271.1, from coordinate 109,935 downwards.
TTGTGGTACAACGATTTTGGCTCCTGGGGTTATGTAGCTTCCGAAGACTTTTTGAGTGTTTATCTTTTTCATTTATTCCTTTTTCGAATTCATGCAATTAACATATTTCCACGGTCAAAGTGGCCCAACTCATCTTCATAAACAGTCAGCTCCGTAAACTCGACATCTTGTTGTTTTCACTTTCAATGTATTTTTGTACCTCAGAATAAACATTCTTCACACTTATAATTCGTTTTCGCCATTATATTTGTTATGAATGAAACCTCACATCACGGCGTCTCCAAATCCATTCAGCATTAATTTATAATTTTCGTTCAGCTGATCCAAAGCAGTGAAAAAATAATGCCAACGAAGTTCCTCAAGAATTAAGCCCAACGTGTAATTTCATTTATGAGAACTCCAAATACTTATGATTGCCAAATACTTAAGATGTTGGGTTCGAGATTTCCTCTTCCGCACAGTTCTTCATAGCGGCCTTAAACCATACTCATTCACGTTCAGATTTATAGTCACAAAAAAATTATAAACTGGATTAATTAATGAGACATAAAACATGTAACAGGTCTCAGATGAAAGTAAAGAGCTAACTGCAAAGTATCCTCTTAATGAGCATGTTAACATAAACTGTGTAAACATTGCAAAACCATACACTCAGAAACGTGCTTGAAACAGGCAAGAACCGTATCCGCTGTTCTCAATTTTATTTCAGAAAATACCATTGACAAAACGGTTTTATTCCCAATATTATTTTAATTTAATTTGTAGAAATCAGCACACTATTCTGTCGCTCTGTCATTCATTTTAGAGATCAGATTAGTGATTTGAGGCATGTGTAAATGGCGACTTTAAGAGGAAACCATGATAAGGAGTACTATGGAGCAAAGAGGTTGTAGATGAAATAAGTGCTGTTAGTTTAATGCTTGTTACACCTTTATTGTGCTCTACATAATGTCTTAATTGCTTTCTGCTATCCATGGAAAACGTAAGGGTTATATATGAAACTTCAGGCATTTCCCAAACACAAATTTAATGTAAGCAGTATTCCCCCTTCTTCATCAGATTGATCTGGTTCAACCTCCAGACACTTAAATCTAGGGTATATGCTGACGGCTGATAATCTTCGGTACTACCTGTTGCCCTTCTTGTTACCCACCTTAAGTGGTTAAAACGAAGACTGGATGACACGGGTCCGAATTAGGACGTTCAGCTCTCATCGACATTCCAGTTATATCAAGGCGACCTGTTATAATCGAATCTGTGCCTGACCTGATCCAGTTCAGTCGCCGCTTATTACAAGCAACGATCTAACCGTTGGAACCTGTAATTCCAAGAAGACGTCGTATAATTAGCCTATAGTCATTTCAAAGGACATGAACCATCAATACTGCCACTGAGTGTCAATACCTTCAGTTTGTGGGACCGTCTCCGTGATCTAGTGGATACATAATTTTCACAGAGAGCGTAAGATCGGTAGTGGATGCGTGTTTGCGACATTAGGTTGTCAAGGAAGGCTATTGCCATTCAGGATAAGAAACAAGAACAGGTCGGCTCGAGGACAATGTGCTGTGTCTCGGTGTGGTATCCAGGATATCCTGGTGGACTAAGACTATTAAGCTACGTATGTACACGCAGCAACACGCGCACACGTACACACGCACACACGCACGCAGGCACACGTTCTTGCTCGTCATGTTTGGGTGCAATATTCGGAAGGTAACGTTAACTCCACTAAACTAAGTTTCTCACTTAACTGAATTTTGTGGTTATTTTACATTATGCTGAAAGAGACCAGATAAATGGTATCCATTTCACAAACTAAATGCCACGGAATTTTACTAAAGGAATCCTACAAACGATTCCATGGCAGCATTTGTTCAATAATCTCTCACTGAGCCCTTTGCCACCGTGATCGACCTGAATCTTTGAACAACACAACCTTACAGTTACCGTCTCAAAGTTCATTTTCACCCGGTTCCGTTATCTGGTTTGTCTTAATGTCCTTCATATTGGTTCTTGACCGCATGTAACGAATATCGTGGATTGTCCAGCTGATATTCGTTGTTTCAAGTGAAGTCGTTCTAAAAGAAATGTCAGCCGGAGGTACAAGGCTACCAGATAAGACAGCCGATCGGAAGTTCACTTCAACCAGCGTTTGTTGGTTCACTGATGTCATGAATATGTAGCATAAATCTGTTACTGCAGAAATGTGTTATGCGAAATTAGATCCAGCGAAACAGAAATGTTAAGAAATATAAAATAGGTTTATGAGGAGGTAAAGGAATTCCCGACACAAACTAGGTCAAGCATATGAATACATTATGTCACTGGCATCTACTCAATCCATAGCATATTCCTACAGAATATTACAACGCCCACTACACTAAAAAGATACGTATTAGTTCAAAATCTTGCAAGGGTCTACAAACAACTTGAAGCACCACTCAGTTCCAAACACGTCCCAATATTTTTTGATGTAATATGTCAATTTATTGCACGTTACACTGGTCAGACTATGCTCTGTAAAGTCAGCCGAGCATCAGGACTGCTTTTGTCATCTCGTATGCATAATCTGTTCTGAGTGATCAATCATCCTCTACAAGAAATGTCAATGACTAATCACAACGTCATCGTTGTCAGACCTGTTTGTTGGCGACACTAGTTCCCGCAGTGCACGAGAGCAATTTGCTTTTACAAATCTGTGTAGTACCAGCTTAATGTTATCAAATATTTGTATCTTCATCGAGCAAGTACTACATATTTCAGGATGACTCAGATATGACGAGATTTAAACCGATGTTTTAGCTGGCAAGAAAATACTGCTCAACACAACTTGGCTGTCACAGGACTTCTTAACAATGAATGACTAACAATCATATAGCTTCTTAATATCAAGACGTGGAATCCATTCGCTTATGAATGAGCACGTTTGTAATATTTTCACTTATTCTATTGCCCGTACATATGATCTGACAGTTTTCCACCTATCAACCATCTTGACGAGCCTCATCACCCGATTCCGTTAGTTCTAAGAACAAGCGTTGGTTGCTCAAAATTCTAACTCAGTAACTGATATTATAACCAACGGCTCACGCTGTAAAGCAGTCAACCAAATCTAAAGAACAAATTTTAGACAAGCATTGATTAAAAGAACCAGGTCTAACCCTCAGGGGCACTCTTTTCTCAATGAACCGACCACATTATGAAATCGATCACACTACATACGCACAAGCTAACAGAACTGTAGATATACTAGTAGCTCTTGTTGGTCCACCAAGTACCGGAGCCAACATGCTCAGATGATACAAAACCATTCAATCCATCATTAAGTGTGTTGCAAATCATGACAATAAAGAGACAGAGAAACCAATTAATCAGTGGACTACTATCGTGCAATACAGTAATACACTTGTGCCTTATATATCTACTCCTTCCTACCAAACACAAAGTCATTATTCTCTGTAGGTCCAAGCTGTAGTGTATGAGTAGCGCATCTAGGAAGAAGACAGAAATATGGCAATGTACAGATTCACATAGATTCGTCATGTAGTGTAACATTCGAGGAAAACAGATTAGTTGACTAATGTGGTAATTAAGGAAAGTTCCCGTCACGTTACACGGCAGTCTAGTTAGGTCTGTGTCAGTGTAATAGAATGCAGGTCGCAGACGTTTACCAGTTTGGTGAAAGCAATGAAAACGGGAATGGTGCTGACAGAACTTGAGCCCAATCAGCTAAGACCTGATCCAGACTAAAAGCAATAGCATCACTGCGTTAGTACTCTAGGAATCCACAGTCTGTTAGTAATTCAATTTGGTCTCTATCAATAAACTGCACTTTTGAAACAATAAAAGTTGAATGGCATCGATTTGAATAAATGAAACCACAGAAATTATACAAACAACCTTGCGTTCAGCCTAATTTGTTGCAGTACAGACATGTTTGTAGGACGATTGCTCTCTGTGTGTTTGAAGGGTTCTACTCGTTACTCTTATACGCCCAGAAATATAGATGGACAGGACAGACCCGGAATTGAAAGACAAATGTAGTGTAATTTGGGGTTGTGACTAGGCATTGAACTCCCACGCCCATATCCCCAAATTGGTTTCATGCACAGGGACAACGTTCAAAGACTCGGTACCTCCTGTCTGGGACAGGGAAATTGATGCGAAAATGTAGGAAAGTAGGAAACATGTCAAGCATGCGCTTAATTCCCTTGCTATCCTTCACCTGACACTGCTGGTATAACGCATGTCTGGACCTAGGAGATCCTACACACGCTAGCACACAGTCCCAGACACTGCAAGTGCCACAATCATGTCTGATCAATACATCAACAAAGTGTAGACCAATGTCCTGCCAGGATTATGTTCAGAAGGACAACTACCTGCATATTGACTATAACACTTATAACAGGCGTGGTGCTAAATTATCATTGATGATTTCAGATTTTATAAATATTTCCTTCTTATTAGAGTGTGACATTCATTATTCACGTGGTATATTTCAAGAAAAGTGTTTGCATTTGACTTGTTTTTGTAGTATGCAGCGATGGTGGGGCAGGGTTCGCTCTTCCTGTCGCTGACAACAGATATCGTTATCGTTTTATAATGATTCATAAACACATTTATGTGATTTGACCAAGTGGTAAGATTGATTATGCAATGGTCTTATGACTGTGAAAATGGTTTGATCGCTTCCATAATGTTCTTGGATTTCTGGTATACTCTGGTATACAGAAATATTCTTCTGGTACATATTGCTGAGACCATGTGAAAACATTCTACCGGAAGAGCCAAATAAAGATATCAACACGTTTCTTGAGGATAGAGTAGTTTTCAGATGGTGAGTTCAGATAAGATGTAACCTGACATCTCCAGGATACACGAAAGGTCACGGGCTTTTATTAAGTTGCTGATGTTATATGTGACTGAATATTATTTGCAGCTTGGCAAATCGATTACATACAAGTGAAATGATTTTCTCAAATCGCGTTCAAGAAAACCTCACATAATCTGAAAGCGTCCCCAGACACCAACATGTGCCACGCTCGTCTGTGATCAATACATCAGCAAAGTTCGACAAATTGTCTGTCAGGGTTGTATTAACGCTATGAGAAGAAGATAAACTACCTACATGTAAGCCAAGCGGATCACATTTGTAACTGGCGTGATGCAAAAATATGACAATTTCAACTTATATTCACGTCATCCGTATTTCAAGAAGCTGGTTTACATTTGTCTTGTATTTGTGGAATATGGCAGTGGTGGGTCAGGATATGCTCAGCTCTTCATCATCTTTTGATAAAGGTTCAAAAACACAATAATGTCACCTACAAATAGCTGCACATGAAACGACAACAATCTGCCAACATGGATCCAATTTCTTCCATGAGATTCAATGTCCACATGTGATGGTACCACATCAAACAATACTGTTTGACTCAATCCTGAAAGTTGAAGTCTTGGAAAGAGAAGGCCCTCTGTGTCGGTCCTTGATCCCACTATCACTAAAATCTGTGAGATCCATCAAGTCAAATAGTATTCCAAATCGATACCACACAATCATAGTCCCGTGGGAACCTTCTATGTATTGGTTAAGGCAACATTCAAACAGCCTGACGCTTATAGTGGTGTACAATCAGTGGCAGCTCTGCTTTTAGCTTTCCAAACAGATCAGAGTAACTTTTAGATGTGCAGGAAATGGTCACTTCCTATGTTTCTAGAATTCCTTTTTACTACACTCCTCGGACATCTTTGTCCAGTAATGTATCAGTAACAGGTACAGCATGGCATGAGTCAGCATCGTTGTGAATGAGGCCAAATGTACACAGTAATAGGTTTGACATGAATACTGAGACAGCTCATAATGATTTCAAATGAGTGCAGGACAACCGACAATTCCACACAGTTGAGAGGAAATGGTAATATACACAGTATGGGTAATGGTAATCAGGTCCGTGTAGCCAAAGTCCAGTTTTCAAGAGCATCTCAGACATGTTCCACGGATGATAATTCTGGTCCGAGTGCTGGCTATGGAAAGATAGTTATGTTCTCCTGTTGGAGGTACGTAGTAACAATACGAGCTGATTGCTCTTGAGTTGTCATCCTGAAACACAAAACGACGTCCATGTCGGCGGGCAAATGCCACCAAGTGTGCCTTCAGTATATTATCACGGTAGCACTGCCAAGTGACGCATACGTGAATAGGGTGCTTTGGCAGTCACAGTAATCTAATTCCATCGCTAAGCCACCCCGACACGATTATTGTGTCTAATGGCAATGCATTGGCATGAAAACGCCACACTTTGTTGCGCCTGTCAAGGAAATTCAAAGTTAACCTTGAATCATCCGAAAAATCGTATGATTGGTCGAGCACTAGCGCTCTTGACACCAGCGACGTCTTGTAATGTGATCGTACGTCTTCCGTGGGATATCAGTCATCTGGCATAGAAATTCCATCTCTGTATCGGATGACGAATCGTCTGTACTTACACTAACACCCGTGTCTCTGTGACGCTCTACTACACTTTGAGAGGACGTTTGGTCATGGTTTCGAAACACATTTGTTCTGATGAAACGATCTTGTGAACCAGTTGCCACTCTTATTGTGGTACAACGATTTCGTCTCCATGTTTTCCGAAGACAATTTGAGTATTTACTCTCTTTTTTTCAATAACCATAGTTTCTGATTCACGCAGCGAACAGGTGTACACTGCCAGAACTCCTCTTCATACACATTTAGCTCCCAGTCCGAATGACAGATGACGGGCCAGTGAATTGCCAATGTAACTTTCTTAAGCTTTTGTTACAGTGTTAAACAACACTTGAAGTATGTATGCTCTCATGAAGCCAACATGCGTAATTTCATCGATGCTAAACTGCAGCCCGTTGGAAAGACAAATACATATGATCTTGCGGTTTGGCCTTTCTTTTACCGCAATTACAAAGTTGTTCAAAGAGGCCACAGACCAAATATATCATTCACACTAAGAGTTGACAAATGAGTATAATAAGTGAGCACATTTATATATAAAAGATAACTGCAAATCATCCTTTTCATGAACATTTCTACTGATACTGCGTGCCGTTGAAACTGAATGCATTCAGAATGTCGCTTAAACACTCAAAGATACTTCCACTGGAACAGGCAGTATATAATCAATCCTGCACCCTGCCGGAGTAAGACATTTGCTGTATTTATCAACTTTCTTGTATTTCATAAAATACTCTTGACAAAGCAGTTTTGAAATACACTACTGCTTTCTTATGAGAAGTCCGCTCAATATTCTGTCGCTCTTCTTCAGCCATTGCAAAGGTCAGTCTCTGGTGATCTGAGGCATGTATAAATGACAACTTAAGGGGAACCCACGAAAAGGAATACTATTGATCACAGAGGTTGGAGATGAACCAGAATTAAGTGCTATTATTTTGAGCTATATTACCTCTTTATTGTGGTTTATATAATAGCTTAAATTGCTTTTCTCCGTGCATGGGAAACGTAAGGGTTATATATGGCCCTAAAGGCATTTCCAAAACATGGAATATTTATTCTATGTTGATAAAATGCCAGTTTATTGTAAAAAAGGAAAATTAGAAAACATTTTATTGTACACTGTATTCGACGTCATTGTTAGTGTCATCATGAATTTCCATATTGTTAAAACTGAGCTTTTTCCGTTTGTTACCCTATATTTTGCTATCCTAATGAAGGGACCAAAGGTGAAGATCTTCTGCGATTTTATTATTCAAAGGCATAATATAGTGTTTGACAGCACTTTCTTACATGCAATTTATATAAGAAATCTACCAGAATAACTAGTGCAATAAAGTACGGTTTTGCCCTGAACTACTATAAAAGGTGACGTTATATGACGTTATAGCACTTGGACGCAAGCATCTTCGTGCTTTGTCTATAAAAGTTCAGTGGAAAACTGTACTTTATTACAAAAGACAAGGGGGCACAGTGTATTTCTTCTCTAAGAAGGCAAGGAATCTACTCACCTACAGTTAATCTAAGGCACAATACAAATTCTATGGTTACATGAGATACGATGATGTTTATGAATCACTATCAGAAGGTGATGATACCAGGTGTTCTGGAAAAGCTGAGAATATCCTACTGTACCTGTGTCACTGGTATCTAACATATGTCAGGGCTTGTCAACTGTACACCTGATCAAATGCTTGTCAATTTTTTATCCCTCACATCTTAAAAAAATGTTATCAATGAGGTTCACATATTATTTTCTCGGTAAACTTCAAATGACACATGCTTTCATATTTACAAATTGTCATGAACCTCTGAAGGTAGATAGATACGTATATCTTTGTTCACCACATTTATTTGCAGATACCTAATGAATGACAGAAAGCATTTTTTTCTGAGGTTTACCTTGTGGGCATTTACTTAATTATTCTATACATCTGCCCTAAATGTACGTAAGATTTGGCAGTATTTCGTTAAAATCACTATTTTATCGGTTCTCGTCCGTGCTACATACGCTTGTGTTGTTCCTGTGTGAATTGAATACTTGCTCAGGGACATCACCAGAAATCGCCAAAGAGCGGGGTGCACCTGCCAAAGGTTCAGGGAACATATTTCAGGTGCAACGTCACTGTAAGATGAGTTGGCCTCGTTAAACAACGTCATAGTCCACGGGTCGTCTTGGTCGGGTTTTCAGGTTTGTGCTTGCTACATCTGGAATAACCGAGTCTTGATATCCAGTGATTGAAATCATGAGCATTGAACCCCTCAACTGGGAAATGACGACAGACATCAACCCAGTTAACGAGCTTGATCACTCGATCCCGTTAGTCATATATTAGGACAAGCATCGGTTGATGAAGGCCAATTCTAACCCAGGCCATGATACAATATGACGGCGGCCTATTGTCAATACAGCCTTCAAACCAGTGATTGATGCAATGACCAACGTCATAAGCCGTCAAGCAATCAGCCAAATCAGTCGAGCATAATTATGAGAAGCATAAACTGAAGGAACCAGTAACACATGGAGTCCCTGTAGGAACACAAATTAGTAAGGGAACCGATTATGCTATACAGTCATATAGATATACTAGCAGTGCAGGTTGGTGCACAAAGTACCTGGTGCCAACATCCTTGTGTGATACGAAATCCATTCTAATGTGTTTAGCAAATAATTAAAACGAAGTAAACATACTGTGGACTGCCGCTGTGTAATATAGCACTACCATCGTGCCCTATATATTTAAGTGCTCTTCCGACAAAATATAAAGTCAATATCCTCTGTTTAAGCTGCAATGTATGATTAAAACGTCTTGAAAGAGGCTAGAAATATGGCAAAGGTACAGATTCACGAAGATTCGTTATGAGGTGTAACATTCGGGGAAAACTTAGTATTTACTTATGTGGTAAGTGAGATAGGTTCACGCCAAGTTGCACGGAGGTTTAGTTATAATAGTCTAATAGACATGAAGGTCGTAGACGTTTACCACTTTGGAGAAATCAGCGAGAACGGGAATGGGTCTGGCAGACCTTGGACCTAATCAGCTGTGACCTGATCCAGACTAAAGCCAATACAACCACTACATCAGTACTCAAGGAATCCGCAGCCTCTTCTCAATTTCATCTTGTTTGTACCAATAAACTTCACCTTTGCAACAACTTAAATGGCATCATTTGGAAAATGTGAAACATTACACAAAGTACTTGCTTTTATCTTCATTTCTTTCAATACAGATAGCTTCACAAAGGGTCATTTTCATCCTTGGACTTTGAAGAACAAGAACGGATTTTATTGCTGTTCTTGCGCTTCAAGAGGTATGATGAACATTATTGCCTCGGAATTGAAGGTCATACATACGAAGGTCTCAGTGTAAGTTTATGACTTCCAGTTATAATGAACTCCCGAGCCCTCACGCCCCAACTTGTTTTATGCATGGTATAGTGTTGAGATCACTCAATACCTCCAGTATTGGACACGCCAATAGATGTGGATTTCTGTGAAAATGCAAGAAAACCGGAAACACGACAAGTATACAGGTGATTCCGTCGCCATCGTTCCCTGGAAGGGAAAGTAGAACGTATGTCTGGACCTAAGAGAATATCTTACACACGCTAGCATACAACCCCAGACACAACATGTGCCACGCTCGTGTCTGACCAATACGTTAAGAGGGTCGACAAATGTCCTGTCAAGATTATATTAATGCCACGA
>VKKT01003270.1:80589-94003 GCA_008038995.1 Haliotis laevigata | reverse complement strand
TAATTGAGCGTAACAGCCAGCCGGCTGCGGTGCCTACAAGTCCGAAAATATATGGATGTCTTTGTAATATGTCGTTTTCAAGTTACTGTCTGTCTGAGCCAGTCGCGAGCAAGCTAGTTTCATAAGTTTATTACAATTCTGTCACAAAATGTCATGCCTTTATCTCGAAAGCCATAACTTTTACAATTTAGCTGCATAGCGTCTCCGGTCGGAGACTTTACTTCCGGTACAAATACTCTCAAAACAAAGCTCTAATTACAACGAAAGTTCTGTCGCCTATTTAATTGAAAGAAACAGGCGCGGGTTTGAAAGATTGGCGAGAAATTACCAATGTCCTTGAATTGTCAATCGGATACGTAGTTTGTATAATGAAATGTCAACTGCTGATCAGAATGGCGTCGAAATGACAAAAAAGAGAGTTGAAACTGGGTTCATAAAAAATGTGTTTGTTTGATATTTACTTAAAACGTATGTGCAGAGAAAGCTTTGTCCTGGCGGTGTTAAAGGAAATTAATATAATCTGATTAGTATTTGAGGAAATATTTATCCCGCGTTCACATTGCAGACGGCATCCGCAGGTGGTCCAGGGGTAAATATTTTCCTGTCAGTACACTATACAGCGATAACGTTATCATTCAAAGATGGCTTCCTAATTCAAGTGGTTATTGTCCCGACTGCGGAAACACATGACATTGTCAACACATTTTCACAAGGGGTTTCATCTAATATCAACAGCAATTATACATTGGCATTTTGGCATAATTGTCGTAGACCCTTTTTTCTCAGCCTATCAGACATGTTGCTTTATACAGGTGAGTTTAAACTTACAAAGAGGGTGATGTGACACACTCAAAGACGCTAATTTTGCTAGTTTTGTGGGGTAGAGGAAGCAAACACGGTTTGCGCGTTTAATCGCTACATTCATTGGAAGTAAAACAAACATCCAGAAGCCATTTAGTACAACAATGGTGTCTTTTCAGGAATATGGTATTACAACTAAATCAAATAAACGTCATTGACGTGACAGTGACGAATAAGGGAGTGTCATACTGGACGGGGGTAGGCCTTTATCCACACGTACCATCAACAAACATGGCGCTTCAACACACGACAATTGTTTGTTTTCATAAACCAAGCTCAATAATATTTACCCCGCAGTGACAACATCAGTGCCAATAACAGGGGATATTTGGAGATGGAACGCGGAGGAATCTCGATTGAAGCACGCCATTGATGAGTGACGCGCGACTAAGTTGTGTTACTGCGCACTGAAAACAAATCCAGACTTGGAAAAACAAAGGCTTTATCTTGTTGTCGTTGGGTATGCGATGAGAGCGTCTAGCGCCCAGCTGGTGAATAATTAATCACTTCTTAGACAACTAATTACATACTTTCTCCCAACCAACGACATAATTGACAAATAAATCGTTTGTTAATGTCTGTAGGCATACCGCTATACCAGCGGGCTCATTACAAAGCGAGTCTCGGGTAAGAGAGTAAATATTTGCGTAAGTAGAAAAAGAGTAGGATTTTCATAAATCTGTTTACGGAAGCTAAAGATGGTGCAGAAAGATGCAACACTCAAGTGACAGATTGTCCCTTGTTGTGATAAGAATGGCACATGGGGTGCTTGTGATGACAGTCACCATTGTTTCATGCATGTAACTTGGTGCTCTCAAGTATATAAAGACATTTTACAAAAAGAGCCTCAAATACCCCTGCTCCTGAAACTATAACTGCAGAAAACCCAAGTATTCAAGAACGTTATGTTTTCACATGTGCTGTGTGTTCCAGTAAAACTGTCGTCAACGGTCGACACACAAGTCACAACGTGCAGATCCTAGGAATGACATTAACTTAATCTCTGTCTTATCTTCTCTGACTAAGAAGCAGACGACACTTAAAAACCGGGGCAAACCGCTTGAAGCTAGTTTTGTCAATAAGAATCATTGTGGTCGTCGTGTCAGTCAACATTTACACTGTCGGCGGAAACAGTGCCGATTGCCGACGCCAGAAAGCGGAATGTCATGCCTGTAGCGACATCTAGCGGAAGTTCCCTCTCCCTCGACTGAACATGTCTGAATCACTGGGGGTATATTACAAGCGGGTTTGTCAGTCCGGATATTGCCAGAGATTGCCAGGCAGCGAGTTGTTACGTTCTTGGGCGCCATTCGATTGAAACTGTGGTTACAGGTTCAGTGGCGCTCGTCGTTGGTATCCAGATGTGCTTTCCTTTGTATAGAGAGTAATTACAATCGGTGAATTCAAATATCACAGAGAATATAATATCGCTGCTTTAAAGCTGAATTAAGAAAAGAATAACATTTTAGAAACATATTTATTATAAACCTGTAACGAATAAAAATGATGCAAATTTACACAATTAACAGCAGTTATTAAGTTGATGCATAGTTCATGATTCTTGCATCGTCTAGCTGNTAATTGAGCGTAACAGCCAGCCGGCTGCGGTGCCTACAAGTCCGAAAATATATGGATGTCTTTGTAATATGTCGTTTTCAAGTTACTGTCTGTCTGAGCCAGTCGCGAGCAAGCTAGTTTCATAAGTTTATTACAATTCTGTCACAAAATGTCATGCCTTTATCTCGAAAGCCATAACTTTTACAATTTAGCTGCATAGCGTCTCCGGTCGGAGACTTTACTTCCGGTACAAATACTCTCAAAACAAAGCTCTAATTACAACGAAAGTTCTGTCGCCTATTTAATTGAAAGAAACAGGCGCGGGTTTGAAAGATTGGCGAGAAATTACCAATGTCCTTGAATTGTCAATCGGATACGTAGTTTGTATAATGAAATGTCAACTGCTGATCAGAATGGCGTCGAAATGACAAAAAAGAGAGTTGAAACTGGGTTCATAAAAAATGTGTTTGTTTGATATTTACTTAAAACGTATGTGCAGAGAAAGCTTTGTCCTGGCGGTGTTAAAGGAAATTAATATAATCTGATTAGTATTTGAGGAAATATTTATCCCGCGTTCACATTGCAGACGGCATCCGCAGGTGGTCCAGGGGTAAATATTTTCCTGTCAGTACACTATACAGCGATAACGTTATCATTCAAAGATGGCTTCCTAATTCAAGTGGTTATTGTCCCGACTGCGGAAACACATGACATTGTCAACACATTTTCACAAGGGGTTTCATCTAATATCAACAGCAATTATACATTGGCATTTTGGCATAATTGTCGTAGACCCTTTTTTCTCAGCCTATCAGACATGTTGCTTTATACAGGTGAGTTTAAACTTACAAAGAGGGTGATGTGACACACTCAAAGACGCTAATTTTGCTAGTTTTGTGGGGTAGAGGAAGCAAACACGGTTTGCGCGTTTAATCGCTACATTCATTGGAAGTAAAACAAACATCCAGAAGCCATTTAGTACAACAATGGTGTCTTTTCAGGAATATGGTATTACAACTAAATCAAATAAACGTCATTGACGTGACAGTGACGAATAAGGGAGTGTCATACTGGACGGGGGTAGGCCTTTATCCACACGTACCATCAACAAACATGGCGCTTCAACACACGACAATTGTTTGTTTTCATAAACCAAGCTCAATAATATTTACCCCGCAGTGACAACATCAGTGCCAATAACAGGGGATATTTGGAGATGGAACGCGGAGGAATCTCGATTGAAGCACGCCATTGATGAGTGACGCGCGACTAAGTTGTGTTACTGCGCACTGAAAACAAATCCAGACTTGGAAAAACAAAGGCTTTATCTTGTTGTCGTTGGGTATGCGATGAGAGCGTCTAGCGCCCAGCTGGTGAATAATTAATCACTTCTTAGACAACTAATTACATACTTTCTCCCAACCAACGACATAATTGACAAATAAATCGTTTGTTAATGTCTGTAGGCATACCGCTATACCAGCGGGCTCATTACAAAGCGAGTCTCGGGTAAGAGAGTAAATATTTGCGTAAGTAGAAAAAGAGTAGGATTTTCATAAATCTGTTTACGGAAGCTAAAGATGGTGCAGAAAGATGCAACACTCAAGTGACAGATTGTCCCTTGTTGTGATAAGAATGGCACATGGGGTGCTTGTGATGACAGTCACCATTGTTTCATGCATGTAACTTGGTGCTCTCAAGTATATAAAGACATTTTACAAAAAGAGCCTCAAATACCCCTGCTCCTGAAACTATAACTGCAGAAAACCCAAGTATTCAAGAACGTTATGTTTTCACATGTGCTGTGTGTTCCAGTAAAACTGTCGTCAACGGTCGACACACAAGTCACAACGTGCAGATCCTAGGAATGACATTAACTTAATCTCTGTCTTATCTTCTCTGACTAAGAAGCAGACGACACTTAAAAACCGGGGCAAACCGCTTGAAGCTAGTTTTGTCAATAAGAATCATTGTGGTCGTCGTGTCAGTCAACATTTACACTGTCGGCGGAAACAGTGCCGATTGCCGACGCCAGAAAGCGGAATGTCATGCCTGTAGCGACATCTAGCGGAAGTTCCCTCTCCCTCGACTGAACATGTCTGAATCACTGGGGGTATATTACAAGCGGGTTTGTCAGTCCGGATATTGCCAGAGATTGCCAGGCAGCGAGTTGTTACGTTCTTGGGCGCCATTCGATTGAAACTGTGGTTACAGGTTCAGTGGCGCTCGTCGTTGGTATCCAGATGTGCTTTCCTTTGTATAGAGAGTAATTACAATCGGTGAATTCAAATATCACAGAGAATATAATATCGCTGCTTTAAAGCTGAATTAAGAAAAGAATAACATTTTAGAAACATATTTATTATAAACCTGTAACGAATAAAAATGATGCAAATTTACACAATTAACAGCAGTTATTAAGTTGATGCATAGTTCATGATTCTTGCATCGTCTAGCTGGTATGATATGTCAATGTTCAGATAATAGAGCAGGTATTTCGATGATGGAATCCATACAGATTCAGCAGTCGTGTGATGGTTTAGGTTACATCTTAGATTTTAACAGAGTGAATGGCCAGAAGATAATTCTGAGCATCGTTCAGTATACAGATATACTTTGTCTTACAGTCCCTGAACCACACTGTTCCTATCTGGAAGTCAAATTGTATTTTAAATGAAGCAAGTCTAGATTTCCCAGGTTCTCTATCTCCACCGCACTGGGTCCCTTTTAATGTGAACAGACTTATTACTAGTATCTGTAACAAAATTATATATTTCCGAGACAAAGTGTTAGTCTGAGATTTATCTCCTCACTTTTGATATGATTCAAAACCAATTTGGTCATGCCGTTTTCAAAGATGGTCCCTTCATTCTGAGGTCAATGTTGAAAGAGGATCTTTTCAGCTAGATAAATAACATTATTGCGGTTAAAGATAAATGCAACTGTTTTCCAAATTTTCCGTCATTTCCGGGGAATTATTAAGTGGAAAAAACCGTCATTTAAATGATCGGATCGCTAACTCGTATAGCATCCATTCATACATTCTGAAGATTCATACAAGTAAACGTATCAGAATTCAAAATATGCATTTTGGAGGTTCAACGCGCAATGTATATACTTTCTTCAACTGAAACGGTTTTACCTCAAAGTTAATCTTTGCATATTTTAAGCGTCAATAAATTAAATTATGTATATCCACATTATATAGTCCTTATTAAATCGTATCCCATGCTACTTTCCAGACGAAACATATTTATTAATCAACTTACATACTCTTAGAGAAAACATAACTTTATTATCCAAAGGTCCATTTTGTTAAACTACTTGATTTAATTGATTTTGTTTTCAGAACTATCTTATGATCAGGTTTACTGCAATCTGGACAAACGTGTAGCGCTTTTGTACTGAGCCCGGCAGGTGTTGATGATATCGTACTTATTATATAAATATGAACAATTTTATTGAGTAAATGCTTTCAAATGTTAAAATTAAAGACATAGAACCGCGCGCGCGTGTGTGTTGTTTGGAGAGAATGCTTTATGTTCACTTGAGGTATTTCAGTTTTTTGGGTAAAGAAAGTATCACTTTAACACAGGACTTTACCAAATAATTACAAAAGTTATACAACATTTCTAGGCTAAAATCAATTGCCGAAACATTGCGAACCTAAGTTTTTAAACACAGGTATGACACCCATATCAAATACTTCACCATCGATCTATCTAACATTGCTTGTTCCATTTTAACCATCATCAAACATGTTTGTATGTTTTCTCTAGAGGGGAACTTTAGTTTAACTGGTTAAAGTACTAACTTTAAAGACTGTTGTCATGTAAAAATATCCTACATGAACAGACGATGTACAAAATATTGCTCTATTTTATCGTCTTCGTTCCTTTGTGTTTGCATGCACGGTGATAACCTGTACTGTCATTGAAGATCCAATCTAGACAACGATATATTCACCGGTCTTTGGTTCTTCCATCAGACGAGAATGTTCCTCCGTTTTGTGGAGACACTGACATATTAGTTTGTCCGCACTCAACCGGCCTTCTCGCGATACATCAACTACTTCATTCCTGCTGAAGCAGACGACACATGCCATGCGACAGTTGCGAAAAGCTGACAAATGTAAAATATGCGAACGAGTAGCCCCTTTGCCACCCAGGTCATTCCTGGACCTAAAGGCCGCAACGCCTGATTAGGAACTGGTCATTTAAAATATTGACTGGCGCAGACGAGATTAGCAGACGACATCGTTCATTGAAATTCTCGTGGTCTTCACAAACGGGGAGCTGAATGATTAACTATTTCTCTATCGTGCTGATTAATTGTAATTAACTTGAAAGGGGTGTCTGTGATGTATTCAAATGTTTAACTTCGTATTTGAATTGTTCGTTGACATCTTCCGACAGTAATCAAGGGAAAGATAGCAGGCTGCTGGGAAATTAATTTCATATCGAGGCTATCAGTGTAACATGTGCAGAGGACCCCCAATGGTAGTCTTGGCAACTGTTACAAAGCGTTGTGATTAAGTTAGTGAACGAGTTAGGTTTATGCACTTTTAGGAATAACTAAATATCCCAGTCCTATCACGGCAGGGTACACCAGATACAGAGTTCACACATCGTACCGCATTCCAACACGGGTTTCGAGGTGACGAGACAACACTTTAAGCACCAGCTTCCCCCACGTCTCTGTGCCGTCATGTTATACTGTAATATGAATGTTGTGCAAATTCTCAGTAGTTTTCATCTTGATGTGGCCCATTGCAGTAGGCACCGTCCGTAAAGAGGATCTCCGTTCCTTTCATTCGGACCCGTAAAGATCCGGGGTAGAATAGATCTTCAGCAACCCATAAAAAGGTCACTATCTTGTCGTAAGAGGCGACTAACGGGATCGGGTGGTCAGTTTCGTTGACTTGGTTGACACATGTCATCGGTTCCCAATTGCGCAGATCGATGCTCATGCTGGTGATCACTGGATTGTCTGGTCCAGACTCGATTATTTACAGACCGCCCCCATATAGCTGGAATATTGCTGAGTGCGGCGTACAACTAAACTCACTCACTCACTCCTTTCATTCGTATCACACAACAGTTAGAAGGAGAGAAATTTTAAAAAGTCCTTGGTATTATTGTACATACTTTCAAGTGCCTGTTAAACCAGGTATTATGTTCGACATAGAATTCTACGCAGAACAAACATTACCTATCTTACACCATAGGGTATGTCAAGTTAGGTATAAACAGGGAGACTATGTGTTGTAGAGTATCCCTGGTATAAATAATGTCTAAAGGATCTGTCTGAAGACAATATGTCAATATACTCTTTTGAGTCTTTTAAATATTTATCATTGTATGAGAAAAGCCCGATTTATTCATGGTTAGTGTAACTCATTCTAATATACGAAAGGAACATTCAGGTTATTGTTGTGCTTGTTTCACACTTGCACAGAATGTACTACAGCGAGAGACGGTGTACAGAGAAGAAGAAAATATTTTTATTATTACAGCAAACCACTCTACCCGAACGACCTGTTGCGAACGTTCACATATTTATATTCTGAAGTTCTCAGAGGCGATTTCATTAAAGTTAATTTGGCACGATTCTGTTTGGATTAACGAGGTTTCGTTTTTTACCTGAACTGTTCCCTCTTGAGCAGATTGTTAGGTTCTATTATACCTGCATTGTACTGAGTTTGAATTATACAAATTGTATTCAGATTCTATCAAATAAAGTGACGAAATATGATCAGACATGGGTATACGTGAGCTACGTCATCGTTCACAACTTAGAAAAAACACCCACACAAGTGTATATGACAATCATTGCAATCAAATGTCTGACTCTTTATCGATTTTTTTTTTAAAAAAGCACACGATTGAAAACAATTTCCAAATGTCAGCTACACAACTGCCAGGCTCTAAACAAGATATATTATGATGACTGAGCGCTTCTGTTTCAGTCTTCTGTTACATTCTCTTTGAAAAGTAGATTAATAGCTGTGGTTATAAACCTATACATTTACTTCAGGTACGTTAAAGAACGGGGGACTCACGTAACCCAGGATGACGCAAGTGTGAGCATATTGAACTGTTATCATGGATCCTAACCGAGATCAGCTCACGTGTGACCGGCAACATTAACAAGCACGTCTCTACGTGATCATTTAACATTACCAACCCGCCATGACGCCCCACCAATTATCGCCGCCATTTTGTTATCTGGTGGCATCATCAAAGTTCCGGGAGCATACCCAGCTCGACTGATGACAGATTCCGCTGCCCGGTGGCCACTGGGGATCAAAGAGTGCATACACAATATGGACGACTGACCACCGTCCTCTCGACCAGAAGCTGCCTGTCCACTTAGCCACTGGCGATGATGAGCTGTCAGATACAAGGGGAGATAACCCCTAATTTGTCAGCGATACCCGCAGTTAACGCAGTTCTTGCTTCGAATGATTGTATCCATATTTAATCATTAATATGTGATATAAGCGTCCGCGCTTCCAGTGCGAGTAGCAAGCGTGGTGTTTACAGATTTATGGCATGAATGTTTGCATTATATTTCATTGAGTTTCGAGTTTCGTAACATCGTTATGCCACACTCCTGATCAGTTTTATGGGTAGAGTAGTTCTCGATAGTTAAAACAGCGTCGGCAGTAAACAGTTATGGCCTTAATAACCATTCCTATCATGCCGCGACTGTGACTGAACTTTGTGAATGCTCTAGCTCCTCCTTGGTTGCTGACAGAACAGGAATCTAAACCTAACGCCGGTATACCCTAAGTATAACACGTCTGAACTAACAAGTCTTGAAGCATTGATATATTCCCCAAAATGTGTATTTGGTAAGTGTCAGTGTTATGTAGTGTCCGGTGTAGAAATCCTCTTTTTATATTAACACAATAGTTAACAACAAATAACCTGGGAAAACCTTCCTATATAGCAAATCTATTTTACCCATACACTAAATGATAATCTATTGTAAAATGACTACAAAAACAAATATGTTACAAATCAGATATTTTGCTCAAACGTTGTTTTTGTTAAAAAATAGAGAACTGTAGCAGGTACTAATTAAGAAGAAAGCTGACCTGGTCCATTAGTCATTTGAAATAATTTGATGCGAAAGTCGAAAACATTGCACACCTGTTCAGTGATGCAGAACAGAAACCCACCCCATCATTAAACATTTGTGACCAGATGCTATCAAACTTTGCAAAGTTCACTCTTTCACTGTCTTTGCCTTAAACACGTTGCTTAATTTCCCGGAAAAACTGTCCCTCGAAACAACGCTATCAAAATCGCCGCCCCTTTCCCAAGCGCAACAGACGATAGTTTCAGGGATCACAAGATGTCGTCTGCTAATGATGATCTGCCAGCTTGGAAAATTACATGGATCAGTGGCGTGGTCGCAGTTGTACAAAACGTGATTAAAGTCCTCTTCTAATGACTTTCAATCAATGTCCTATTTAAAATGTTTTTGGTGTGGATATTGATGTGCCGGTTCCTTGTGGGAGAATTTTCAGAAATACATTGACTTCAAATAAACTGAAGCACAAAAGAAACTATATACTTCTAAGTTGATTTATCATATACGTGTATATGATTTTCACTTAGAAATGTCTTATCTACGCAATATTATATTCCAAATATCAGTTGTGCTGTCCCTTACACACCACCCAAAGAATTCTTCTACATAATCTTATTTCTTAAATATATTGTAACTGAAAACTATTTTTTAAACAAAAATAAAATAATCTGTAATGCACTGGTGGGTATCGTAGACATCTTATCTTAGAAAATACAATTAAAAAATTCTAGACAACTTTCCCTTTCTAGGAACGATGTGGTCACAGTTTTCATTGAATTAATATATTCTTTAAACAGATTATTGTCATAGATTACAGGGGTGGAAATAACCCATTGCCCGACGTCCGAGTCCAGTGATTTTTTCTGTCGGGCAAGCAAATTTGTATATCACACTGTACCGGTGTTCAGTTGACTTTCCAATGTTAATTATGTTGTTTATTTTTAAAAATCAACAAGAAAACGGCCGGTATAGTGGAAAAATTAWCAGGGCAAGGGATTTAACACGTGCTACTGTTCCGGAGTACACTAGCAATTTTAAAGTGATTTCCACCCCTGGATTATATTTTACAAGTACCGAAGGGATGATTGTTAAATACACATACTTCATTTTTACACCAATTCTTTCAATCATTAATTACATAAATAAAATCTCGGTATGGCTGCTTTTGCCCCTCAATTAAAAATGTAAAATACTTATCGTTTAACTTCTTTGGAAAGTTAAGTGAGTTAAATTCGCCCGTACTTATGCATTGGACTACCAACACATGAGGGGCCGTTGGTTAGTCAAGTTTTTAAAGAGTCTGTCCGTCGCGCCGAAGATCCGGTTTCGATTCATCATATTTGCACAATAAGTGAAGTCCATTTCTGATGTGCCCCACTGTGATATTTCTAAACAATATACGCGCCCACTCACTCACTCAAACACCAACGCTGCGCATCTTTCATCGTGTCATCTTGAAAGAAACAGCATCACCACGGGGATGGAATGTCAGCTCGACCTGTCCCTTAAAACACTATAGTCCCTTTGGCTCAAAATCGGACCAATGAATTGCAATCTAACTCGAAAACAACTAAACATAGAATACTCAATGAAACTCTGATCATAATCTAAACATCAGGCCAACTCTGTGATTTTTTTGCAGAATTTATTACCTAAAAATAAAAAGGTTGTTTAACAAACTATCATTAAAACTTTGACACTGTTCACTATTTGTTACGAGGGAGGACTGCAAAGGGAGAGACAGCCAGTTGGACGTGAAGAACGTGCACAAGTGCCGACAAAGTAATTGATTCATTAACCTGTGCTCTGCCGTCGCCATTCTTTTTTTGCACACCTGTCTGTTCCTCTCTTTGCACCCTCCCTCGTAACGAATAGTGAACTGTGTCAAGATTTTAATGATAGTTTGTCAAGAAACTTTTTTCATTTTTAGGCCATAAATTCTGAAATAAAATCACAGAGTTGGTCTGATGTTTTGACTATGATGAGTGTTTTATTGAGTACTATATGTTTAGTAGTTTTCAATTTAGATTGCAATTCATCGGTCCGATTTTGAGCCAAACGGACTATAGCTTCCTTGAAGGGTCTGTGTTACCCGCAAGGCAATTCAGTGGTGTTCTGACGTGTATTTTCTTTACTTTATCTGACGTCAATCTTTTGAAAAGTTTACGGTAAATGTGTGACGCACCGGCAGCTTAAAGGGAGAGTAAGTGAGTGAGTTCCGTTAACACTAAATTACGGCGAGTGGAATCAGAACATTGGGAAGTCGAAGATGGATCTGGGACGTGACAATAGCGTGGTTGATTAATGCCGAGGTGTTGTACCCAGTATATCGTTGCTCATAATATCTCTCACTGGATTTCCCGGTGCAGACTCGATTGGTTTATAGGCTGCTGTTTTATTGCAAGAAAAATATTGAGGTACAACTGGCAAGTAACAAATAACATTGTTTTCTACATAAAACGAATATAAATCACGAAATACCTGCTAATGTTGCAGAATATTATTCGACAATAATATAACGTGCTTGATATAGACTTTTATTCCATTTAATCAAAAACAGTCATAACAAAAAATATACTTGAGAACCAAACTTTTGTATGACATCAGTATGAAAGGTGCTGGTTTTGCGTATTTCAAGTACCCGATGACATTGTGTCGACTGAAGGGCGTGGCGAGATCAAGGCGATGTGCGCTATTCATTAGGACGAATGATCTCTAGTATCTTGACTAATGATCCAGCCTTTGTGAGGCCAACACGGCCCAGTACGTCAACGGAATGTGACGTCATCAAAGCAGCAGACGACATCCATAACGTCCCATTTCTAGCCGAACTGCCCAATACCAATATGGTCCACTAACTAGCCGGCATTTGACCACTGTCAAAGACTCGACTGCCTCATGAATTAATGCGCTAATCTCTCGCATGGAATAATCCTTCACCTTCCATTTTGACGTCTGCCCGAACGTTCGCCCACCATTTTGTCGTCTGTTCACGATTCACGCGTGTTTAACTTAATTCCTCATCAATCGAATGAAGGAAATCTCTTCAGCTAATTTAGCCTCCCCCTGGGGTGGGGCAGTCTGTTCCGTGCATCACGCCCGGGGGTAGGGCGGGAGGGTCGGACAACGGGCAGTCAGGCAAATTCAACATGGCGACCATCTGTTGTCCAGTTTGAGGTCATCACCTTTGTGCCAGTGTTAACGTCTGTTTAATCAATATGATTCTCTATTTACTCTCCAGGCTTTATTAACTGGACACTTCAGAAATTGGTGTTGAGATATTAATTTCCACATGAATGGTCACGAGTGGTCATCGTTAAATAATATCAGCCATTTCCTCTATTGACCAAGGTGTCAACGAGGTCCTTCGTTACAATGACGATTAAACGACGTTAAAAGAAATTGAGTTAAGTCTGCATTTTGATAAACAGGCTATACCTGATTCGTTATATTTCCTCACAAAATAATGAGGTTCACATCATCTTCATTGATGGCGTTGAATGCTACTGTGTTGAATGGTACTTACGCTTGTTGGGTCGGTGGGTAGCTCATCACCCTGAAGACCGGTTCGATTCACCACATAGGTACAATGTGTGAAGCCGATTTGTGGTGTCCCCGCCGTGGTATTGCTGGAACATTGCTAAAAGCGACGCAAAACCAAACTCACTCACGCTTATTCGACGTCAAAGTATTAATCTCGTCGACATTGAGACAATAATAATAAAGATATGGTAATGAAGATACTTACACTTAGGAAGATAGAAACTCCAATTCAATACAAGCTCAATGTTTATTGTTTATAGTGCAGCTTTATGACGGCGGTCTGTAAATAATAAAGTCTAGACCAGACAAATTAGTGACTGATATTATGAGCCTGGTGAAGATGACATAATAA
>VKKT01003269.1:36339-47746 GCA_008038995.1 Haliotis laevigata | reverse complement strand
ACAGCATGATCATCGTTCTACGCAAGTGGGACACGATAACATGTGTCAACCAAGTCAGTGAGTCTGACCTCCCGATCCCGTTAGTCTTACGACAAGCATGGGCTGCTGAAGACCAATTCTAACCCGGACCTTCACGCGTACGTTGTTCGAACACGGTACGGATTTGCAAACCTCCAAAACGATTTCCGTAGCCCTACACTCGGTTAAAATAAAACGTGTCAGACAAAATGCRTTTTAATGGTGTTTTCTATATTTATATGAAATCTTTTTGTATGGGAATCCGCACCCGTCAGTGATGGCGGTCAATGTAGGTTTTGAGGTTAGGCTACTAGCCTGAAGCGATGCTACTTTTGTTTTTTGGAAACTCATTGATATGGCGAGATATAGATGTTATCGTAATGAATATAATGTCTAATGCCTCTGGCACATTGTCAGCTCCAGCCTCTAAACTAGGCTGGCAGCACAGAACACAAGGCAATAAAACTACGAGCAATAAAAGCATAAGTACCTTTGATGGAGAGTATTTTGTACGGAGGTTATCATCTACAATTGACATTTTTATGTATTTGAACCTCGTGGGGCAAAGCAGCACAGTTAACGACATGTGTTCAGCAAGAATATAGGATACTGGATATTTTCTAATGTATGTTTCCTACTAGACTATTCAGAGGTGTGTGTGCGTGTGCGTGCGAGGGGGCGTGCGTGCGTGCGCGCGCGCACGCAATTGTTTCTTTCCTAGTTTGTTTTGTTGTTGGTTGCAACGAAAAGTTAGAAAGTAACACATGTACAAGTTAGAAAATCACTGGCCTATTGCCTGTGTATGCTTGCGCGCGTGGGTGACTTAGTATTGCAGTTATTCGCGGAGGGCTGATATTCAGGATTATTTCAATTTTGTAGCGACCTTTAAGCAGGTGTGTGTGCATGTGCGTGCTTCTTTGCACTAGTGCTACTCCTGAGGTGTTAAGGAAAAATACTAGGGCTGGGACGGGTAACTCGCATAACCGGGACGGTTGGGTAATGAGTTGGACCCGGGTACCCATCTCAATACTAGGATCGTTATGACCAATGGATTAAACAATGTAATATGTTATTCTTTCATGATTAAAAAGCTGAATTGTCTTTGAAGATTTAGACATAATCACAAGCACTTCTTGAATACAATACATGGTTAAGATATTGAAAAACTCGAACTTTTAGCCTCCGAGCTGAAGAATGTATTGCCATTTCTTACAAATTTGATGTCAGGAATTAACATAACGGGTATCCAGGTAGGGTAGGGTACTAAGGGGTGGGGTACCCGGGTAGAACATGTGGACCCGTCCCAGGCCTAAAAGATACATACTGATTCCAATCAGTCCTTTTTTTAATTCCTTAATGCCAAACGATAGCCAGGGAAACAACAAGTACCATCTTTCAACATCTCTCGGCGAGCGGGGATTTAACCACCGTTTTCCGCTCGGCGGAGATGAGATTTATGAGATCAAGTTAATTATGACTGGTGAAAATGAAGTGGCCCTAAAGGTTTGGATTGATAACACCAACATGGAGCCTCCGATCCATCCCTCAATCCCATATGGTGTATAATGTTTCCCCGTCCATAGTTTTGCAGTCCTCCACTGTCCCAATGTCAACTATGCCCTGTTCCAGAAATTTACCAAGCGCTTCGATCATCATAACGTTATGTTATGGCAATACGGGAGGTACGATCCCCTAATCACGACACGTCCACAAAATATTCTCGCAAAACGAACTTGAAAATACAGTGAATTTTCTCTAAAAGACACCTTTCAGTGGACAACCTCTTATGGAGATGCTTTCCGATGTTCCTGGCATTCTCGCTATATACATGTAATTGTCATTTTTTTGTTTATCTGAATTTGTATGTGCGTCAATGGTAGGCGAAGACTAAGCTTATGAAGCGCCTGTAAAATACTTCTTTCACTACACATTGCAGACCGAAGCTTCTGATGGGGTGGGGGTCATAGCAGTCTTCCAACACAAACAAACAACATAGCAGTTTGCTATTCTTTACTTCCATAATCACCAAACATGATATTGTCTAAATGGACAGAAAAATATGTGTTCCCATAGATAAAGCAAGTAAACACCAGCTTAAAAGAAATAAATCATCAATATCACATAGATTGGTTCTGTGTCAATGATGAAGAGCAAAACAGTTCATAACTGTTTGACTGTGTAAGATACACAAACAGTATAAGATCTCTTTCCATACCGCCATCTGCATAGAGGTTTCAAATCAGAGTAAAATATGTCACTTCATTTCTCTCTCTAAAATATGTCACTCGGTTTCTTTCTCTGAAAACAGGTATCAAATCATCAGAGTAAAACATAACATTTAATGAGATCCGATACATGAAATCTAAAGCTTTTCATTTCTTATAAGTTGGTTCAAACTATTCATGGCTCAAAATAATATGTAGATGGTCAGAATAAAACCCATTTCCAAATGAACCCACAATTAATGAACAAAAAAGAAACTAATCTTTGCTAAATAGAAATCATAATAATAATTAAAATATTAACAGAAAGTCCAATTCTTAGGAGCTGTTTTCCATCCTTGCTTAAAGCAAGGAAACAGTGGTGTTGCTAGTAAATGTAAACGTTTGTATACAGATTCATATATGTACCCCAGAATTTGTAGAAAACAACTGTTTTGATAGGCTTTGTCTGCTTGTAAAGTATCCCCAGAAGTCATCAGTCTGTAGATGGGGAATTCATAAAGCTGTAAAGTGTCTTGTTGACAGGATCCCAAGATAACATCTACTCAGAAAGTCAACCTTTAAAAAATTGTCAGCTTTATATATAATTCTCACCTTCATATTTCTGTCAACTTCTTATGTAAAATAACTAAAACAAACGAAAGAGAATAAACATGATAGGCTTGATTAGTTCACAGGTTCATATATGTCACTACCCTGTCAAACATATGCATACTCAAGCCAAATTCTTGTACACTCTACAAGATATGTATTGGTCAATATTCATGAAAAGATCATACAGATTATAAATATATTTGTAACAAAACTTTTTGAAGTCACTGTTGAACTGACACCAATGATGCAAGGTACATTATCCCCAGGAGAAAAGTAAATGTAAAAAGCTTGTTCACCAATCCCAATTCATTTTCATGAATATAAATATGTTTAAACCAAATGTGGGGTTAGAATAGGTCCTCAGCAGATTCTTTTTATTGTCTTTTTTGACAGCCTGTCATCCTACCCACAATGTCAATATCATCCAACCATTGTATGTCTTTACAGGAAGGAGGAAAACATTTTAAATGAAAGTTATTCAGAAATATTCCCTAAATTAATACTTCTTGACTATTTTGAAGAAAAAAAATGAATATATTGTTTTGTGGCAATTTTACCCAAATGTCACATTTCTATGTGTTAATAGTGAAAATGAATAGATAGTTTGGTGCTCAGTCAATACATGATTTGTTGGATACAACTGGGAAACACACAATAGACTGTTCTAACAGAATTCCCTCCCAACCTGTACTGATCAAATGGACACTTCATTTGCCTCAGTTGTGCAAAATCAGCAAATAACATATATCTTCCATGTATATCATATCATTAGTGTTGAATACATCATGTAACTGAGACGCAAGCAGTAGATTATCACACAGTACATCAGTAAGTCACAACTGGCTGCAACATTGCTGAAGTATATGTTAAGAATCGTTGTTTTTCCACTAATCACCGGGAATTCAATGGTTAAATATACATGTATTTCATATTGAGATCTCAAAAATACATCCTACTTTAGTTTGAAATCAACCAAACAATGTGAGACTTCTTAATCCTCCATTAGATAGAAAAATAGAATAATAACAATCCACATTGAGCATTATGACATATACCTTGTACTTCTCCTCAGAGAATCAGTGTGGAGTGATATGTATGGCTTAAACATTTATATTTTGTTCAAAAACATGTACACATACAATTATTACATACATCCGTTTTGTGACAAAAAAACCCTTACCCATACATTATATAATAGAATAAAAGATAAACCTAACAAACAAAAGCATGGAAACTCAAAATCATATTTTGCATCAATGTGACTATCAATCCCATTAAAATGTGATCTTAGTTCTTGCCACGTCTTTGCTTAGCAGTAGAGAAAACAAAGATCTGATTTTTCATGTAATTGACTAACCAAAGGATATTAATTACTTCAGAAAATAATCATATTTCAAATTCACATATACCAAAAACACTAGCATAGATCCAAATGTACACAAAATAGTCTTGTCTGATAACTCTTTATCGCAATATTCTGATTTCCACTGAATCAAATTCATAAGTACAGAAAATATCTGCAGTGAGATCAAAATTTGAAGAACATAATCATGTCTCGGAATGTTTTATCTCAACCATCAGATTTCATTGATCAAGTTTGTTATATCCTGTACATTACCCTGAAATTAGATGGTGACCAGACATTGTACATATAACATGGCAGTATTATCAGAAACCTGTATTTGAGAATGAACGGTGCACAGGATACACAAACAAATACAGTGTATATATCCTGTCAACAACAACTGGTGTGGAATTGATTGTACAACTAATCCACCACAAGATACAGGTATATATGGCTTTGAGATGACATAATACAACACAAAGAAAATAATATTCCTAACCTACTGTGTTAAAAAGTGACCTATTTATCAAAATTGTAAATGAGTAAGATTGAAACATTAAAGTTACTCTTACTCAATATCATGTATCTTCCAAAGGCAAGGGGGTTCACTGACTGTGAAGTCCAAACTTGCCAAACTGTGCTTGAATTGCTGAGTCCCATATTGGATGGAAAAACAAGTGTACATATTGTCCAATCAAAATTATATGATGAAATGGACATGTTTGTAAACAACATGGCAATTGTCATGCAGATTTCAGCTGTTACAGCAATATATATGTACATCAACTGGCCATCAACATATATTTTCCAAAGCATTTAAGTTTTTTAAAGGGGATGTTGGGTAGCCTAGTGGTTAAAGTATTTACTTGTCACGTTGATGACCCGGGTTCAATTCCCCACATGGGTACAATATGTGAAGCCCATTTCTGGTGTATACCGCCGTGATATTGCTGGAATATTGATAAAGCGGCGTAAAATTAAACTCACTCACTTTTACTGATGATTTTAATCCTGATTGTAAGTGCTCAAATGTTGTGCTGCAATCCACATACCAGTACACTGCATGACTGTGTGTCCCGGAATGTGAAATGTTTCTTTGATTATAAATTTGATCAGATCATCTTGACTGAGTGCCACCATTTTCATAAAATAGAATGTGTGATATGAGA
Organism: Haliotis laevigata; assembly: GCA_008038995.1. Classification (NCBI taxonomy): domain Eukaryota; kingdom Metazoa; phylum Mollusca; class Gastropoda; order Lepetellida; family Haliotidae; genus Haliotis; species Haliotis laevigata. The sequence goes on along the minus strand of VKKT01003269.1, from coordinate 42,398 downwards.
GACAGAATCATATTCTTCAGTAGGAGGGATAACAGATGGACATTCATCTAAACAGACACTGGTGGCCCTATGACCAAGTAAAAGCCTTGTCTGACAAGGGGTAACTGGAGTTTTATAGTGAACTTCCTTACCTCAGGAAGATGTAAATGTTGCTTCTGTTAAAATCTTCTACATACTGCTCCACATCAACATACAAATGTATTCTAAGCATCATTAGTCAGTTGTCATGGATAAAATAGAATTGTCTATTGTCAGTTAAAAAGTTCTCATTGTACCTTGAGAATCATAAAAAAACAACAGAAGTATTGTGACATTGATCAAAATCTTAAAGTAAGATGTAGTAGTTGTCTCCCTTTATGTCACACTATTGTATAACACATAAACCTTCATAAGTGACCACAGCTCCGCATTAACCACAAGTGTGATATTGTTCGAATAATGCTAAATGCACCATTAATCCCCTCCCCGCACAAAGCTGACACTGCTCCGGAATTTGTATCTGTGTATATAAATACATCCCTTTTGCTAAAGTGCACAAGTGTAATAACAGTCATGTTACTTCAATGGCTGGAAAGACAATACCTGACATAAACACATAAATAATCAGAAAACTCACACAATAAAACAAAAAACCCACACACATAAGCTTAAAGTAATCTGAACAAATAACAGAGAGACAGGTTACAACTTTAGTGTGAAACAAACAGGCATAAAAACCAATAAATCTATGAGTAAAATATGGACTATCATAAAACATATTTAAAAAGTACCCTTTTGTAACATAGATTCTGCATGAGAGATTCCTTTGTTAAGATAAATATTTGCAAAAAATAAAATATTCAGCTTCAACTATTCATATATTACAATGCAATTAAAATCCCGTCACAACTGTAAAACTATTATGTCAAAATTGAATGTGAATGTACATATATAATTGCACATTCATTTATCTATCTACTTGGAATACCCATCAGCTGCTTCCAGCACACTCAGGTTTTTCCTGAAAATGTCTTGCAATGCTGTGTGCTTCAGAACTTGTATTTGTGAGATTCCACAGAAACACACACAAGATTCCAAAAAAAACACACAATCTTCCACCAGTTGGTCACATGTACTTCCTCCAAAGAACAAGCACTGAAACTCGGCAGCCCCACGTGACAAAGGGAGATAACTCCACTCTGCAGGGGAGACAACTCCAACAAACAACTTAAAGGGCCTCTCTTTTCACTGTCTCTGTCTCTGTTTCTGCGTATTTAGCATCATCCACTGGGTTGTATTGTGGTATGAGTTTCTCGAACATCACACGGCACATTGACTCCAGGTCATATTGATGGCTCCATCCCCAGTCCTGGCGAGCGTTGGTGTCATCCAAAACTTGGGGCCAGGAATCAGCTAAAACACACACAAAAATGTATTCCACATGCTATCAACCTCAACACCGACATTACTTTGTTTCTAAAGAATGACAGGAAGGTACCTCCTATCTGAATTTTTTTCGGAAGTATATCTGAGGTGGTTATAAGTTTACATTAAAACTATCAATAGCGATTCATGGTGTTAGCTTTGGCTTTTAATAATATAATCATTGATGTATTTCCACTGGACCCAAATAGAATTGCATCCATAATCGGAATTGTACTTGTGCATGACTTTCTAACTTTCCAATGATACCCAACTCCCTAACTGCAAGGCAATACATGTACCTACCAATACACTGCCTCCCCACCCTCTCCCACACTATTGTCTGTGAAGAAGGCATGGAAGGCACTACTAAACAACTGACTGCCCAACTCATAGTGTTGGGAATCAGAAATCAAATCCACTATCGATTATTGGAGGATTTGTGGTGAATGATTATTGATTATAATAAAAATATATACATTTTTAATGTAATCACAAATTTTAAGGGTTTTTCCCCAGTTTTGTTCTAATTAATGTTTTTTTTAACTAATACCGTTAATGAAATGCAGGCATGCAAGAAATACACTTGAATTGCAATTTAAAAATAAAAGTGGTTAAAATTTTACAAAGCACATAGCTTTACGCTGTTAAACGCAAGTTTGTTCATGAAGATTGGTCAAATTTAATGGTTAGTTTACTTCATTTAAGTGTGTTACACTAAAACAGAAAAATATGTTTTTCACAATCGATAATTATTTTTAATCCTTCTTACGATCGATTTTCGACTATTTTCGATCATCGGAACACCACTACCAACTCACAATCTCTAGAAGCCATGCATACTAACCAATAGCCTGCCTCTCATCTGGGGAGTAGGTGACTTCCAACTCAGGGACGTATTTTCTCACTTCTTCTGCAATCTCCCTTGGTGTGAAGCTCATGGCCGTCACATTGTAAGTCCGCATGGACAGCTTCTCACTGGTCACCTCCATGAAGTTGACCGTTGACCGGAGGGTGTCATCGATGTACATCATTGGGAGCCGGGTGTCTGGTCCCAGGAAACAGCGGTGGTGTCCGGTCTTCAGGGCATCGTGGAATATCTCCACTGCATAATCTGCCATGAATAATTTTGCTATTAAAAACCATACACTACACTTTACAAGAAAAGAATTGTTCAGTTATATTCCTTTTCCTAACTAGTTGTCTCCCTTTTATCAAAATTTAAAAATGTTCAGGGTGACTTTGATCCTTTCTTAGGAGTTTTTAAATGGTTTCAAAACGGTCAATATATCAGGCATATAACAGCAAGTATTAACATATAACAGCAAGTATTTACATATAACAGCAAGTATAAAGACAGTCATACCCGTGGTGCCACCGCCTGGCTTGGTGTCAGCCGAGATAACTCCAGGGAATCGGAGACTGCGGAAGTCCAGGCCAAACCTCTGGTTGTAATACTACACAGAAACAATGTTCAAAAATTAACAAGGATGCCAAGGTGTACTTGTATTAGACCTAAAGGTTCATTTTTAGGATGCGTTATATAGGGACTGTAGCAGCAACTGTAATGATGCAATGGCAACCTTCAACGATCACAGTGTAGTTCTATCAAAAGTATTTCTGACTCCTTTTATTCTAAGCATTTAAGATCCCTGTCACATGTAGAAATATATGTTGAATTCCCTATCCCTGTAAATCTGAGACTATGTACCACTAATTTCTGATGTAGTAAGTTAAAACTTGCAGCTGATTTGGGGAAATACACACTTAATAACTTTGTAAATATTGTAGAAGTGAAAGAGTTATTACTGAAGATAAATTTCATAGACTGCTTGAGCTATATGAAGTATATATCTCAAACAGAGTCTCAAGCCACATTATGCAACATCTTGGACTGAAACTATTTCATCTGAAGTTGTATGTAACACACGTAACAGCTGAGAGAAACTTAATCAATTACTTCATTGACAAGTGTAATTCACACAACCAAACACTGACTGTGTTATGGACTTAAGGGTCCACCTCAATTTCAACACCACACAGAAACATCAAATAACATTTTGGGACATTTGTAACAATTAATTATGTTCTTGGTCCTTCTGTAGAGGCAGTTATTACACTGAAGTATCATATTTGATTTTGATGAGACTGGTGAAGACAGTTTGATGTTATTATTTCATTATGTGCGTGTATGAGAACTGGAGCTTACCTCTCCCATCAGCTCGGCATGCACCTTGGATACTCCATAAATAGTCCGGGGACGTTGGATGGTGAGATCAGGGGTCGGGTTCCGTGGGGAGTCGGGGCCAAATGCACCTTTAATAACAATAGTAGCCTTAAAGCCTCTGACAGAATTAAAAGTCATACAAACAACTGCAGTCTGAAACAGTTACACATGGATTGTGAAAAAACTGATGTCATACATTGGTAGAAACTGCAGTCCGCAATGGTTTGGCTCTCATGAAAATACAAGTTACAAATGGTCTTCAGAAACTCTTCTTTCTCATGAAAGGCGATCAACGTGATCGGGTGTGCAGGCTCGCTGACTAGGTTGACGCAGGTCATCGTATATTAGTTGTGTATATTGATACTCATGCTGTCAATAACAAGACTGTCTTGTATAGACTGAATTATTTACCGACAGCAATATTCCAGCTCTATGACTGCAGAGTGCAGAATTAAACAATAAACAAACAAATCTCAATTACCAAGACTATAATTAAAATTAACTTATTAATTACAACTGAGCTAAACTGAAAATTGGGATATGGTCAGGGAAGATTGATTCTCCACATGACATGCTAAATGTCGGATCCAAATCTTACCAATTGTGCTTGGAATGAACAGTTTGAGCCTGTATTGTTTGGAGACCTCGAGGACATTATGGAGGCCCTCAATGTTGACTTGCATAGCCAGGGGCACATTCTGCTCCCCAATGGCACTCAGCAGGGCCCCGAAGTGAACCAGCCAATCCACCTCGTAGTTCACAACAATCTCCCGAAGACTCTTGAGGTTCAGGACATCGGCAAAGAGGAATGGTCCTGCAAAGACAATAATTTGAGAACAATAGTTACAGAATAATATTTGCAGAGCAATAGATGCAGAACAACACTAGCAATACATTAGTTACAGAACAATAGATGCAAAACAATAGTTATAGAACAACAGATGCAAAACAATAGTTTTAGAACCATAGTTACAGAACAATATTCTTGAATCAGTAACTTAACTAAGGATTTCTCTCACATGCAAACTGAATGAGGTCTATTTTTCACAACAATTCTTTCAATTATAATTAACGTAACTATGGTAGAATATGGCATAAACAAGAAGAAATGGGGATTTGAAATGCTCCCCATCAAGGGGGACTTATCATGCAAACTTACCACTTTTGAGAATATTTTTGGGAGCCTTGTTGATGTCCGTTAGAATGACATTGTCACGTCCGTACCTCTCTCTGAAACAGAAGTATTACTTGCTTAATCATGGATACGGTGCTTGCACAATTCATTGAGGAAGAGCAACTAACCAAGTTATGTTTAATGTGAAACTAATGTCAACTGTATATATGCTGAGTGGCAGTATTCAGGGGTTTAAGTCTTGAGCACTAAAAATGTCTGAAACAATTACTTGCACTTAGGTCACAATGTATTATTTGTGAGTAACATTGGTAGCTGTATAAATTTGCAATGGTTTCTCCTGGCTGCAGAATATTGCCATGGTTGAATATCTTCAAAGAGGCTCTGAGCTCTCTCTCAGTCACTTGAATTTTTAAAACCTCAAACTAATCACAAATAACATCTGTTACTAAATATACATAACAAAGTATTTAAATGAGATAGAGACACAATTAAGTTGGGGTTTTTAAAATGTAAGATTTTTTGTTTTTACATGTGTATAGATTGTTCATTTCCTCAAGCGAGGTGGAATGTACATGATTAGATATTATTGATTTTAGATGTACACTAACTGCTTACGCAATAACTGGATATTTTAGGAGGCAAAAACAAAGAATGTCCAAGTTCAATAATAATCTGGATAAAAACATGTCATTACATTATTATATTTTTCTAAATTGAATACTTCATTAGAAATGTAGGCTCTGTTTTGTCACAGCAGAGCAAAGAATCGATTTTAGGTAAATAGTTCAGATGTGTTAAGAAGGATGCCAATGCAAGTAAAGTCAGACTAACTGAACTGCTTAGTTTTGGTGTGTAAAGTACAAAAACATTTATTGAGTGAATTACCATGACAACTGCAGGGTAGTGATAACAATATTACCTCACTCTTGGAGAAGGAGAGACAAGGAGGTCTGTGACAACAATAATTAATGTTGCATTCTGTTTCACATAAGGTCTTGTCATATGATTCAACATTCCCCCTAATAACATCACAGACTTTTGGACTGATCATAACCTAAGGAAGGATAACAATATATGGATGAACAACTTCTTTATTGTTGTTGTAGGTTCTAACACCGTTATTAACAAACGAGTGATAACAGYGTTAGAACCTACACCGAAATGTCGCTCTCACAGCAATAAAGAAGTTGTTCATCCATATATTGTTATTATCCTTCCTTACTGCTCCAACTTCTGAGGTGAGGTGAAATTGGGTTTAACATCGCGCTTGAGAATATTTCGCTCATATGACGACGT